>PVIA01001609.1:0-264876 GCA_004024845.1 Tonatia bakeri
TATCTAGTTGCTGAGAGAAAAGGAAGGCAGAAGGAAAATCAGAGAGACTCAAATAGTTAAAAGGACTTGATCCAACATTACTGCTTTCAAGACAGAGAGAGCAGAGCCAGAGGGTAATAGAACAGCCTCCAGTAACTGAGGGCAACCCCCAGCTGACAACCTGCAAGGAAACAGGAACTTCTAACCTATAATCACAAAGAACCAGGGCTGCCAAACGCATGACAGCTTCAAAGCAGATTCTTCCTAAAGCCTCCAGAGAAAAACCCAACCCACCTAACACCTTGACCTCATGAAACCGTAAGCCAAAAGCCCCATCAGGTCCACCTGGGCTTCTGACCCACAGAACTGTGAAATTATAATTGGTATCTTTTTAAGCCTCTCTGTTTGTAGTAGTTTGTTACGTAAGAATTCACTGAGCCACTCTTCCCCATCAGAGAGGAGCACAATAGTTCTCATATTACAGGCCTTACACAAGCATCCCAGATGAAGCCTTGGCCCTGGCCAACATTGTCAGGGGGGTGAGTTTGTCTTTTGTGCTCCATGCTTCTCGTTTCAGGGCCCCATTGCCTTTTTCTTCTTTTCTTTCCCCTAATTAGAGCTTTCGGTCAGGTTAAAGTGTAAATAACTTAATGTCACCCTCACAGGGAGTTTCTGCTTGACCTGGAGTCAAAGTTAACCTAAAGAGCTGGAGTTTGAGAGCAGGATAGCAGCCATCATCTTCCTTCACATCTTTGAATCACGAAACATTGACAGGCCCTGAGTATGTGAGTAGCACAGGCAAATGGCAGATTAGGAAGAAACAGGTTCAACCCGGCAGCTCATAATACGGTAACAATAAAAATCTAGACAAGACACATCCCAAGATTACTTTTCAACATTTTAGATGTCAAGTTTGTGAAATGTTAACTTTAAATGCTTCTAAGTAAAATATGCAGAGAAAGCCAAATTAGGAAAGTAATATGCAGGGAAAAAATTAGCCTTGTAATTAGATTTTTCTCATTCAGTAGACTTACCCTATTTCACCCTATTAATTTCATTGATTTTACTTTTAGAAAAAGAACAAAGACCCCCAAATCTCTAAAATACTTTTGACTTGATTAAAAGGAAAGATCAAACTGCTGAGAAAAATATGTCCAAAGGGAAGATTGATTTTTTTCCCTCTAGTTTATAACAAATTCAGTAGAACTAACTTGGTGAAAGATTCCAAAAAGTATACACATTCTGGAAACTTTCTGATGTTAACTGAATTCTGTTTGCCAGGGACATAGGCTCAGTGTGTTCCCCCAAAACTCATATGTTGAAGTCCTAACCCCTAGAACCTCAGGATGTGATTGTGTTTAGAAACAGGTGTTTAAAAAGGTGGTTGAGGTTAAATTAAGTCATTGAGTAGGCCCCAATCCAACATGACAGCTGCCTTTGTAAGAAGCGATTAAGACAGAGACACACACAGAGGGAAGACCATGTGAGGGCAGAGGGAAAGACAGCCTTCTGCAGGCAAAAAGATAAGTTTAGGAAGAAACTAACTGTGCCCATACTTTGACCTTGGGCTTCTACCCTCCAGTATCATGAGAAAATAAATTTCTGTTGTTTAAGCCACATGGTTTGTGGTACTTTGTTATGACAGCCCTAGCAGATTAATACAGTCAGTATTCCAAACAATTCTGTCTTACTTTAAAAAGTGTCTCCAGATAATTTCATACTATCAGGAAGAAAAGAATATTGTAAAACACCTGTTTCTCTCCTTAATTTACTCTTTAATTCAATACATACATATTAATTGCCACTGGATGTTCACTGTCAGCCCTCCATGAGGTATTTCTGTTGGATATGGAAAATAGAGAAACTTAAAATCTGTCTTGTGGGCTACAGTCATGTGACCATCCACAAAGGAAGGGTGCACCTTAAAAAGGAGGCATTCCAGTCCTTACATGAGCAAAGGTTCAGAGGACAGGAGGGATGGTCAGACAAAGAGCAAAGGACTCACACAGAGGAGGCACTAGATGCTGGAGTTGAGAGGATGCTGGAGCTCAGTGACCCCTGGGCCTCTGTGGGCCTGAATCAGACTTGGAACTTGGGCCTAGTGGCATCAGTAGAGCCCTCCTGAACTCTAATGTGTCTCCAGTTTGTCTTTTTCAACATCTTTATGAGTTTTTAGCCATGTTTATCAACTGCATGGATGACATTAGGCTAAAAAGAAAATTTATTTCTTATAATCCAGTTTCAAATGTATCTTAGCAGCCTGGAGTGGTGAGCAGAATATTATAAGGTGTACTTTTTGCAAAGATAAATGTAAATTCTTACACTTGGGTCTAGATAGTCAACTGCAAAAATATGTTGGGGTAAGAAAATGGCCCAGCAGCAGCTGAAGAGAAAAGGCCCAGAAGTTTTAGGAGACAAAGAGCTAATTGTGGCTGCCATCTTCAAAGAAAGATGGCTTCAACAGAAGCACAATGTTAAAAATTGGGAAATAATTGCTACTGTATTTTTTGTTAATACTTAGTTGACCATATCTAATGCATTGTGTTTAAATTCAAGCATCAGACTTCAAGAAAGAAATAGACAAATTAAAATGTGCTCAGAAAAAGATTAGAGCCGGAGAAGCATCAATTTTTTTTACTTATGGGAAGAAAAGGTAGAGAAGACAGATGTGAACTGAATTTGTGGGACTAGAGACTAGAGACTAGATTGTGGGTAGGAAAGAAAAAAACTGGAAAAAAAGATGTGGAGTCTGAGGTGTATAAAGTTAGTCTAGTTGTATTGGATATTTAAAAGAGCAATTATATCTTTTTTCTTTTCTATTAATATAAAATGGGTTATATCCTAACACTTAAAGATAATTTTTACCCTATCTCTAGATCCAGTGAACCCACAAAACAATTAATTTGTGAGCCAACACATGAGCAGCTCACTAAGTAATGGATAGATATGAAAAGAATCACTTTTGTTCTATGAGGGAAAGAATCATTGTATCATGCAATGCCTCCTAAGTTATTCTTTTTACAGTGTAACCTCACCCCTCAAATGAGCTAGTAATAAAAGGAATAATTGTTAATCTTCACTCTGTTCCTTCCTTACCAGTCACATGAGATGACTGATTGAAAGTTTTCTAGGGCCTCTTATGTTGATTTGTTGACACCCAGAGTTAATGCAAAATAACACTGTGAGGTGAAGATGATCAAGAAAAACACTGAGTAGCCACACGTGAAAGAATGAAACTAGATTCCTCTTTTACACCACACACTAAAACCCACTCAAAATGGATTAAAGACTTGAACATAAAACCTGAAGCCTTAATACTCCTAGAAGAAAATATAAGCAGTAAACTCCTTGAGACTGGTCTTAGTAATGATTTTTTTGGATTTTATACCCAAAGCAAAGGCAATGAAAGCAAAAATAAACAAGTAGAACTACATAAAACTAAAAGCCTTCTGCACAACACAGGGAATAGTCGGCAAAACGAAAAGGCAACCTATGGATTGGGAGATAATATTTGCCATTCTCTCCCATTCTTTGGATAAGGGGTTATTATCCAAAATATACATGGAACTTGTACAACTCAATGGAAAAAAATCAGATTTAAAAATGGGCAAAGTGCCTGAACAGATAATTTTCCAAAGAAGGTATACAGATGGTTAAAAAGTACATGAAAAGATGTTCAGCATTACTAATCATCAGGGAAATGCACATCAAAACCTCAATGAGATTATCACCTCACACCTGTTAGAATGGCCTCTATCAAAAAGACAAGAGACAACAAGCGCTGGTTGGACATGGAGGAAAAGACACCCTCATGCACTGTTGGTGGGAATGTAAGCTGGTATGGTTTAACAGTATGAAGATTTCACAAAAAATTAAAAATAGAACTATCTTATCCAGCAACCCCACTTCTGGGTATATGTCTGAAAAATAAAACCATTATATGAAAAAGGTATCTGCATCCTCATGTTCATAGTAGCATTATTTACAATAGCCAAAATATGGAAGCAAATTAAGTGTCCATCAATGGATAAATAGATAAAGAAAATTTTGTATATATTCAGCAATAAAATAGGGAAACCTTGCCACATGTGACAACATGGATGGAGGTTGAGGACATTATGCTAAGTGAAATAAGTTACTGAACAACAAGCACTGTATGATCTCTCTTATATATGGAAGCCAAAAAATAACAACAATAAAAAAAAATTCCAACCAAACTCATAGGTACAGAGAACAGGTTAGTGGTTGCCAAAAACAGGGAATGGAGGTTGGATAAAATGGTTGGAGGTGGTCAAAAGGTACAAACTTCCAGTTATAAAATAAATCTAGTCAAGATGGTGGGGTAGGCAGACATGGTTCACTTCTTCACACAACCACATCAAAATTACAACTAAAATATAGAACAACCCTCACTTAGAATCATCAGAAATTGAGTTGAACAGAAATCTGACAACTATGGAATTAAAGAAACTACATCCATCAAGACTGGTAGGAAGGGTGCCTACATGGAATGGACTGGTCTCTCACCCATGTGTGGTGGATAAAAACTTGGGAGGGATATCTCAGGAGTGAGGAGTCCCAGCCCAACATCAGGCCCCCTAGCCCAGGATTCAAGTGCCAGGAAGATAAGTCCCCAGAAGATAAGTCCCCACAACTTATGGCTTCAAAATTCAGTGGGAATTGAGTTAGTGGAAGAAACTTCTGGAACCCCAAGCAGTTCCTCTGAAAGAACCCACACATGAACTCACCTATTCAGACTCACTTCCTCTGAGCTCCAGTGCTGGGGTGGCAGCTTGAAGGATACCAGTAACATACTGGAAGAGGCTGAAGTGTCTGGGGTAAGCAGAGACCATTGTCCCTTTTCTGAGCCCTCCTCCCACAGAGCCTGCAGACTGGTGCCATATCTGAGACTCCATCAACCTGGCTAACACTGTTTCACCCATTTTGGAGATCCTCAGACACACCGCCCCACCCAACTTACAGAACCACCCAAGCGTCTTTTCCATTTGAACGGCTGGACTTGGCTCATGCTTCACAACTTCTCAAATCCTCTCAAACAAGTAACAGTGAGCTCTAGGCCGGGCACTGGCAGCATCCAGCCTATATCAATAGCTTGGCTTCACCTGGGACTCTCCAAGCCCAGCACAAGTAGCAGCCTTTTTAGACTGATTTATAGCTCAGCAAGGGTGGCCCCAGGCAAAACACAGGTGGGGGCTGACCTAGGCCTGCCCCACCCAGGAAACCCCAGCACCAGTACACCCAGTGAATAGCTACAGACTACTTCACAGCACTACCACCATGCCCCTGCACAGTTGATCCTCCACGGAGAGCAGAGGTTGATGGTCAGTGGTCAAAGCCAATCCTTGAAGCTGACTGGCCAGAGTAAATCCCACCCATTGATCTGCCAACAGCAACCAAAGCTCAACTACAAGAGGAATGTGATAGGAGAGTCTGAGTCACTGGACCCTACAGGACACCTACTACATTAAGCCACACTACCAAGACACAAAGTCAAGGAAGCTCTACCTCATACACAGAAACAAACACATGGAGGCTGCTAAAATGAGGATACAAAGAAAATGGCCCAAATGGAAGAACAGATCAAAGCACCAGAAAAAAAAAAGGGGGTTAAACAAAATGGAGAAGACCAATGTATCAGATGCTGAGTTCAAAACACTGGTTATAATGAAGCTCAGGGAACTTAGTGAGGACCTCAGCACCATAAAAAAGATCCAATCAGAAATGAAGGATTCACTAATTGAAATGAAGAACAATTTACATGGAAACAACAGTAAAGTGGATGATGCCAAGAATCAAATCAATGATTTGGAACATCAGGAAGTAAAAAATAACCAATCAGAACAACAACAAGAAAAAAGAATCCAAAAAACAAGAGGGTGGTATAAGCAGCCTCTGAGACAACTTCAAGAGGTCCAATGTTCACATCATAGGGGTGCCAAAAGGAGAAAAGAGAGAGCAACAAATTGGAAATCTATTTGAAAAAATAATAAAAGAAAATTTCCCTAATTGGTCAAAGGAAATCGACATGCAAATGCAGGAAACACAGAGAGTCCTGATCAAGTTGGACCCAAAGAGGAACACACCAAGACACATCATAATTAAAATGTTAAGGGTTAAAGATAAAGAGAGAATATTACAAGCAGCAAGAGAAAATGAGACAGTTACCTACAAAGGAGTTCTCATAAGACTGTCAGCTGATTTCTCAAAAGAAATTTTGCAGGCAAGAATGGGCTGGCAAGAAGTATCCGAAGTGATAAAAAGCAAGGACCTATATCCCAGATTGCTCTATCCAGCAAAGCTATCATTCAGAATGGAAGGTCAGATAAAGTGTTTCCCAGACAAAGTAAAGCTAAAGAATTCAACACCAAGCCATTAGTACATGAAATGTTAAAGGGACTTATCTAAGGAAAAGAAGATCATAACTATGAACATTAAAATGACAACAAACACAACTAGCAACAATGAAATCTAAAAAATACAAATAAAAACAAATTAAGCAAACAATCAGAACAGGAGCAGAATCATAGGTATGGGGATCATTTGGAGAGCTATCAGCTGAAAAAGGGAAGGGGAAAAAAGGGGGAAATGGTGCAGGGATCAAGAAGCGTAATGGGTAGGAACAAAATAGACAGGGGGATGTTGATAACAGTATAGGAAAGGGAGAAACCAAAGAACTTGCATTACCCACGTACATGAACTAAGGGGGGTGATTATTGGAGGGGGTTACTGGGTAGAGGGGAAAAAAGGAAAAAATTGGGACTAGTGTAAGAGCATAATCAATAAAATATACATAAAAAATAAGTGAGTCATGGAGTGGAATGTACAGTATGGTGAGTACAGTTAACAATACTGTATTGCACATTTGCAAGTGGCTAAGAAGGTAGATCTTAAAAGTTCTCACCATAAGAATAAAAATATATGGTTATGAATATTAACTAGACTTATCATGGTGTTTAGTCCATACAATATACAAATATCGACTCATTGTGTTGTATACTTGACAATATAATGTTATATGTCAGTCATATCTCAATTTTTAAAAAAAGATTGTCAACAAAGATCTGTGATGATTTTTCCAAACCTCCCTTCCCCTTTTACAAGCCCCTTATTCTGACCACCATCATCACCGCCAACAGGAAAAAAGAGTGCATTGCATACACTTCCTGTAGTTCTCCAGGACCCACGGTTGTGGTGGTGTAACACACTCTCCCTCCTCGGAAAGGTCGTTGACTGCCCTGCCTCCCAACCCTTTGTCAGAAGTGGCATATTCTACTAACACACCTACAGAGAAATGAATGTTATTTTAGTTCTTGACTAAAGTGACTGTAGCCAAATTATAGCTTGAGGTATTTTGCAAGATGTATTTCATCTAAAGAGGAAAAGTCTTCTATCTAAAACTCAACGTTGGGGTCTTTCCCATCCCCCAACTGAAATGTGTACTTCAGGTCTGGACTCATGTTCTTTTGGCCCTTCTGTCTCCAGGAATGCAAAGGGCTGAAGCATTTCAACCAGTGTCCGAATCATCATGAGAAACAGGCTATCACACCATCATGGCTTTAGATAAGTGTAGAATTATCTGAAAAGTGGCAGAAGCTATAAACTCTGGGCTGAAACTTGTCAGGAACTGTTCACTTGTTTTCATCAAACCTCACTAAGAAAAAAAATAAAGACCATTTGACTGAACAGATAAATAAGAATGATAAACCAGGGAGCAAAAGGATGCTAAAAACAGAGGCTATTTTTGCAAAGCTCATAAGTTTACCTTATGTAGCAAAGCCCATCAAAAGAGATGACAACCATATAAACGCCCACATAAGGAGCAGAAAACCAAGATTAAGCCAAGACTGAAAATGGGTACTTAGAAACTTTTGGGCTTTGTGAATAGCAGAAGTAGGGCAGGTGTCCCCAGCTGCCTACCAGAAAGAGTGCTAATGGTGCTAAATTCAAAAAGTCAGCCCAAACTTTTCTTCTCCTCTCAGTGAGACAGAGACTTGAAATGTTTACCATGATCTCTGCCTTTCTCCTTTGGCAAGACTCACTTTGTATTTAAAAAACCTCTGAAGTTCAAAGGCTTAAGTGGTTTAGGAGGATGCTAATTGTGTGAGCTGCCCCTAAAGGACACTGCAGCATTCTTCCTGCAACCCCTGGATCATGCTACAGCTTTGGAAGGGATTAGAGACGAGTCCCATACATGTCTACTGAAAACATTAGCCTCCAGCCCACTCCTCAGCAGCCTTCCTATAATCCTTGATATAGCAACAACATCACACAAATACATTTCCACCAACAACATGCAACAAGAGCAACTGGGGTGGCGGGGAACAGTTCCTCCAACCACAGCAACACAATAAATGCCACCAACAAAGTGGGTGACGCTGATGAGCATTTACTCTGTGCCAGACCCCATTCCATTCATGTTAAATGGAACATCTCCTTTAAACTGTGCAGGCGTCCTATTTTGCAGATGAAGAAACTGAGGCACAGAAAAGTAAAGCACCTTATCCACAATCAAATGGCTAATAAATGGAGCCTTATTTTGAGCTAATAAAATCTATGGTTCCCTGATACCCATAAAAGTTGATCTCAATACAAACCTCTATTGGTAGCCTTTTTCCAAGCTATACATCCTCTCCCCAATATTTCACTTCTACCACAATTTTCTCTCCCTCCCAACAATATTCCAGAACCTTTCCCTGAGCACCCTTGCCACAAGGTCATTGATCCTAAGCGATGCCTAGTTGCCTGGACAACATCTTCTGATACAAAGTATTGTTAATGAATCAGCCCCTAACTTCCCATCTCCTACTCTCCTGGCCTGCACTGACCCCTCCCTGCAGCCTAAGCCATACCTCACAGTTTTTTCTCATGCATAATTGCTCCACCTCCAAGATCCCCAAGTGGCAGCCTCACCTCTGGATGACAAACATATTTCCATTCACCATGACTGTTCCTGCACATTTGCTGAAAACACCCTTCTTATCACAATTTCTAGAAGTTGTACTTGTTCACTTTCAACGGCCTACTGACCCCTGAACAGGCACTGCCACGAGTTTAGTCACGGTCCTCTCTCTCATGCCCTTGCTATGCCTCTGTACTCAGCTGCCATCCTTTCCAGCCCTACATACCTCAGTATGATCACAGTATATTCGTACCCCTGTCCTCATTCAATTAATTATCATTTTTTACCTAATACATTTTTAAATTGAGAAATGATATCATCCATCACGTAAGTAAATAAATATTTTCCAAGCATAACACACTACACTCATGCAGTTATGGTGAAATAGTACTTTCACATAGTTCTGGTTGCTGTAAAAAAAAAATTATACAATCTTTTGGATGGTATATGTAAATCAAGTCCTATTAAAATCAAGACTATGTAAATGTCTGTCTATAAATCATTTCCTATTAAAATTCATACCACTTTACTTGGCAATTTGATTTCTATAAATCTATCCTAAGTAAATAATTGGTCCCCTGAAGCATTGTCCTGTCCCTCTAAACCTACCCAAATCTACACATTTATCAAGGCCTAGAACAATCTTCTCCACCTCCATCAAATCCTTAAAGCCACAAATAATTCTCTTTCCTTTGAATTTTTAATGCACTTTGGTGTCTTTGCTTCTCATGCCTGGCATTAATGGTTTTCAATTTATTCAAATTCAACAAACTTGTATGATACATACCCACAATGCACTGGGAAGAAAAAGGAAAATAGAGGTCATATCAAAATATGATCTTGATAGGTCACCTCTTAATCTTTTCCTTGTTATTCTTTCAGCCCCAGATGGTTTTCTGGAGAGCAAGGACCATGGCATACATATATTTTATATATGAAGCATCTAACACAGGGACTTGCAAAAGTGCAGCACTCAGTTACTTAGTGAATTTTTTGCTGATTTGTGGAATCATACAATGTGGTAACATCAACCCCAGAATCTTATTCCAAAGGTTCCCTCATGGTAGGTCAACATCAACTGAGACTGTCCCAGCTTTGCACAGTCTAGCCTTGATTCATAGATATTTAGGGAAGAACTTAACTTTCAGAGTAAATATTAATTTATATTTCTTTTTATGTATGGCAAAAATGAAGTCCCCCCTCACTAAAGAAAATATATTTCTATATGTCTAAAATATAATTAGTCCTGGCTGGTGTAGCTCAGTGAATTGAGTGAGGGCTGTGAACCAAAGGGTCACAGGTTCGATTCCCAGTCAGGGCACATGCCTGGGTTGCAGGCCAGGTCCCCAGTGTGGGCCGTATGAGGGACAACCAAACATTGATCTTTCTCTCCCTCTCTTTCTCCCACAATTCCCCTCTCTCTAAAAATAAATAAAAGTAAATAAATTTTAAAAAGAAAATATTTTTTAAAAATAAAAAATAATTAAACCCCAAATAATAATGGAGATATTTATAAATTAAGGACCTATGGCAATATTATCTGCACTCTACAGATAAAGCCACCAAGCCTCAGAGAAGTTCACGAGCAATGAAACTAGTAAGAAGGGGATCACAAATTGACTTCCAGGTTCCCATTCGCTACACTCTTCTATTTCCCTTATATGCATACATATGCATTTTAGAAATAAACCTTCCCAAAGGAAATTTTTTCTTTGTATTTCATATTACCCCAAAGTCACTGTAAGCCACTGAAAGACAAGAAGCAGAAGACTTCTTGTTAGGGGGTTGCCCTTTCTTTCATCTCCGCCTCTGCCCATCTCCACCTCCATCCCATTGTTCACATCACATGTGGTTTTTCTAGCCAGCGTGTTGCCTGGGTTTTCTTTATTAGGTCACCGTGCTTATTTTTACTGCACAAAATATCTATTAGCAAAAAGAATAAGCAAGGGAAGAGGTAGGTGCATGAAGCAAGGACCTTTTAAGGTGTATGTACTCTTTAAGGATCCCAAAAGAAAGCAAAAGGCACACTCAGATTAGGATAACTTAAGGAGGGTTGAGTAAAGGGTGGTTTACAAATAAACTGCTTCCTTTATTAAAAAGGTGTGTTTTATTGGTAGGTGGTTGTTACTGCCCCTAGACTTGAAGAGACCCAGAAAAGGAGAAGATATAGGGAAGAGAAAAGGCCACTCGAGAAGCAATGGAGAGAGCCCAAGATGGTCTCAAAGAGGTGGATCCTAAGGAATAAACATCCTGGCTTCATTCTTTTTCCTTCCTTTGATTTCCTGCCAGGGACCAAATCCAACAAGATGCTTCCTGCTGAGTGAGGGTACAGGAACCCACTGAACAGTCCATGTAGGTCAGCCTCTTCGGATAGAGAGCAGGGTAGGGTTGTACAGAACTGCGAAGGCTGGGTCAGAGAGAGTCAACGGAAGATACATGGCACATGTAGTGAGATTCATCCTCAAAGACTTGCCAGCTAGCCCTGGCCAGGTGACTTTGTTGATTAGAGCATCATCATGAACACCAAAAAAGGCTGTGGGTTCAATTCCTGATCAGGGCACATACCTAAGTTGTGGGTTCAATCCCCGGTGGGGGCATATATGGGAAGCAACCAATCAATGTCTGTCTGTCTCTCTCTCTTCCCCTTCTTCTCTCTCTAAAATCAATAAACACTATCTTCAGGTAACAATTAAAAAAAAAAAAAAAGATGTGCCAGCTATCACATCTTTCACACAAATAGAACATTTAAATACTCAAAGTTTGTTACCATGAATATTAGGCTCAAAATGAGAAATGTCTAAAATATAGGGTACCCTGATAATATTCAACACATTTGGGTAGTGGAATATTAGCAAATATTTTATTATACAGATTAAGCTAACATTAACCATTTCCTACTTTGATTTCCTTATAATTAGAAATGTACAAATACTCTCTACCAAAACCAAAGCATTGTCAGTAATGGCATACACAAGAATTGCATATATTATAAAATGGGAGGAGTGATATATACTGTAATCACTCAGAAATGTTGTTGCAATAGACACATGAAAGTCCTTAATAAACCATAGATTGCCATACAATATACCTCTTACTGTCATCTCATTTTATAGATTTATCAGCTCTTCACAGTAGACTGTGAGCTTCTTAGAGACAGAGACAGCTCATTATCCACAGTGTCTTCCACAGAACCTGGAGCATAGTAGATGCTCAATAAATAATTTGTTGACATACAGATATGTGTCAGTACTTTTCCAATACTTAATGGGATTTAGTCCTGCCATCTTCTCTAAGCACAGTGATTTTACATGGAGAAACAAAGATATAGAGATAGGAAATGTTGATGAAATCATTATAGAATTGTTATTAGTGCATGTCAGAGCATGCTATTGTATAAAGCAAGTACTCTCTGTGGAAACGCCATCAGTGGAAAGGATGAACCAGAGGAGGGGCAAGTATATGAACTTACTGTCAGAAGGAGATGTATCAGTCAAAGTCCCAAGGAGTGGCACTCTTGCCAGTTCACACACTCTTAGGACAGATGCACCCTTGTCCAAAGCCCAGCCTCCCTCCGGAGAGCTCCTCTGTCAGAGAGTCACCCACCCTTCCCCAGCCATCCATGCCCTTGCAAGTTTTCCCGACATTATTCCTCTCAGCTCTTTTGTTGCTGGCTGTTAAAACTGAAACCTTTTATGGTGTATATAAGCCAGAGGTGACACAATTAAATGAAACTATTTGTCATATAAAATTTACATCAGCAAGAATTAAATGTCAAATAACTTAGGATTGACAGCCTCTACTGAGTCATAAAGACTCTAAATTAGTCTTGTGAAGGGTATTCTCACAGTTTCTAATAAACTCCACTCCACCTAAGACTTACTTTCCAAAAGTGCCAAAAGGAGAATGTCAATGATGAGCTCGCCTTATCCTTCTCCAGAAGTTCAGTGGAAATTAAAAATGTGTCCTGAACTAACTATGGGAAGCGCAGCACAAGAAAACCGGAGTCCTGTCTCTGACTGTCTTAGTTGTGACCTTGAGCCAATTGCACCACTTCTCTGACTTCCGGGTAATACTGCCTACTAAAAGTAGCTTCATGAAGCTACTTTTCTTAATTAACAGAGTTTATTTTTAGAGCAATTTTAGGTTTACAGAAAACTGAGCAGAAAATAGAGTTTCCATACACCCCTCCCTTCTCTATCTTCTCTATGCTCTCAGCTTCTCCAATGAGTAACATCTTGCATTCATGTGATACATTTGTTACAATTGATTAATCAATATTGATACATTATTATCAACTGATTTCCCTAGTTTACATTAGGGTTCACTCTTTGGGTTGTATAGTTCTATGGGTTTTGACAAATGTCTAATGTCATGTATCTGTCATTACAACATTATATAGAATAGTCTCACTGCCCTAAAAATATCCACACTGTATGGAACAAGTTTAAACATTAAACAAAATAATAAAAAGGTAAGTTTTGACCTGTAAAACTCTAGGTATGCATCAGCTTATCACGTGATAGGTTTCACTCACTCATATATTTAACACAATACTAAGTACAAACTGAACAGGACACAGTGCGCATCTGGGAGGCACTGGGAAACATGCACAGCAATGACAACCATGGATATATGATCATCTTTACAGCAGAGATCTCTAAAGTACTAATATAAGCAGTTAACATACATTCAATATTAATAGCACAGCATGCAGAGTTATATGTTTTATATCATTTTATGTCATTAAACCCTTACAACCATCTATGCGAGAGATCTTATCACCATCCACCTTTTTCATAGGAGGGCCTAAGAGAGGCCCAGTGATTTCTTCTACCGGAAGCACATACATGCTCCAGACAGGCAGTAACTGAGCTGATCTTCTAAAGCAATATTGGGTCACTGGGCACAAGGTAGGGTAAAGGGCATGCATCACAGAAGGAGCAAAGGGAAGGAGGGCACAGTGAAGTCACAGCACATACACGTGCTCAGATGCTTCAGTGAGTCAGTGTGCTAAGACTTCAGGCAAAATGAGGTTGTTACAAGACATGAGGCTAGAGGGAAAGGCAAAAACCAACTCCTAACGGGTCTTGGGCTTGCTGCTGAGTTGTTGTTTTATTCTACTGGCAGTGGAGTATATGGAAGGTTTATATATAAATTAGCCTTTTGGAAAGATAATTATAGAGCAGGCTTTAAAACAGGTTGGAAAGCTGACAGAAGAGCAACTATAAGACTCAGTTTATTGGAGAGCACTTGATAAACTTGTACTATGCACCAAGATTGTGCAAAGTGGTTCATGTGAAGCAACTCATGGATTCATCTCCCCATTTGGGGCCGGGCAGCACATGACGGACTCTATACCAGTGGACATGGGGATAATGAAACATTTTAGAGATGTTGAGGAAACCAAAAAGTTAAGGCTTAGGGGTACGTGTAGACCACAAGAGTTCCTGACTAATTCTAAGGACAAGAAATATAAAGTAGAAACAGAAGCAAAGCACGATTCTGCTAAGGTTGAGAAGCAGAAAACTCAGAACTGAGGCAGCTTTAGTGCCAACTGGCTCAGCAGCCAAGGATTCAGCCAGGCATGAGTGACCCCAGCTCTGGGCACCAGTCAGGATGCTGGTGGACACCAGCTTGAACCAGCAGCTGGCACCAGCTTGCATCTTTGTCAGCATCGGCGATGTGCTCAGTGATGTGGGCAGCCAAGCAGATGTGGGGAGATAGTATTTTTAATATTTCCCAACTTGTTTCTTATTTCTCAGAGATTATTTCCTCCTCGCCATCAGCATTTACTTCCCTCCAATATTAAATATAGAGCAAAAGAGTGTCCTCTCAGAAAATAAAACACAAAAAGGCCAGGCTACAGCTAGTCTACCGTAAACCTGTAGCATATGCAAATGGACACACACACAGAGTCTCCTGAAAGTAATCACTTTCAAATTCAAATGCAGGAGCCAAGTGCTTGATGGGGGATATTTTTATTATTCTAAAAATGTTGATTTAAAGACTAAGTAACCATTACCTCATGGAAAAGTTCTAATATTTCAAGATAGATAATATATTTTTGGAAAGGGAATGCAGAATATGTGAGAACTAGGTAGATCCCACCCAAAAGTTTCAAAAGTATCAGCAGCTGGTAGAAGACCTTACCCTTCCAAGAGAATGTGACTGTACCAGGCCAGGAGTTCAGAAGAATTACTAACTCCTGCAGCAGTCTACAGTCACAAACCGATGGGAAATGATCTTAACTATTGTTCAGCCCCACGTGGGATAACTGAAGCCTGTGCTCCATGCTGACTCCCAAAGTTCCCAGTAGGATTGAGATGCAATTACTTCCAGAGGATGTTTGCCTGATAACACAGCCTTTATTGGCTCCTTTCTGTTCTCTGTCCACTCCTCACTTTCTTACTGATGTTTTCTGCGATCCCCTCCCAGATAAATTACTCTCGCTAGAATTCTTGTCTCAGGGACTGGTTCCATTTGGAGAGAACCCAAAGGCACCCTGTAACATGAGTTAAATAAGTAAATCTATGGCAGTAGGGAGATAAAGAAGAAGAGAGTTCATGGCTATGAGACTTAACTTTCTCTGTGATAACAATAAGGCCATCTTTGCATAAATCTGAGGAGTGGGTGAAGTTGCATAAGAGCCATTGTGGGGAACAGATGAGGATACCAACTGGGACCACGTAGGAAGATCACAGAACAGCACTGAGAGTCTAGCTAAAGTTGGAAACCACACCTGTACCATCATGTGCTTTTACCCTACCTACAGCATCCAGCCATCTGGGAGCTGCAGCAGAGAAGCAGATGGCCAAATTGATCAAAAGTAGGGAATGCATAGGAAAGTTGCAGCATAAAACCCATAAAGTCAGATGACTGGGCATGCTCATAGAAAGGCAGCAACTGAAGTGACTCACTACAGCCCAGGAAAGACATAAAGGCCATGACTGGAGGGACAGAGGAGAAAGCAGAGCTAAGGTTAAAAAGTGTATGTAAAGGAGAAAAAGCAAGAAGCCTGGAGAAACAGCAATTTTTGTTTAGAGACAAGTGGAGCTGTGGATAAAATTTTAGATATGGAGCATTCCTAAGGTATGACAAGGATTGGGACATGGTGGCTATGGGAAGGAAATGTCAAATGTCCTAGAACTAAATGACCTAATGTGTGTGGTCTGATGACCAGGAATTAAAATCAACTCTATGCGTGCTGTACAAGAGCTTTGGATGTGCCAGTTGTTATGCTTCTGGCTCTCTTTGAGCCTTCAGAGAAAACAAAGGATGTGTTTTTTCCTCTTTCTTTTTTCTTTGCCCTCTTCTCTATCTTCTGCCAAAAAGTGAGTAGTTCAGATTAGATGCTGTAACCCATTGCTCTATTAGTTTAACCACAGGCAGGAAAATACAGGTAAGCAGTTAGAAGTCATCACACGAAAAGAATTCCTGCCCAGAGTGTTGGACAATATAGGCTCTAAAATTTCTTCTATCACTGATTGACCGATCTGCCGGGAACCTTCTTCCCCATCAACTAGATGTAAGCTATCTGAATTCATGAGCCACATGCTGTTCTACCACCTACACATAGGGAATGCTCAATAAATTCGTATCATTGGAGTAGATAAAGTTTCTTAAAAGCCCCTGGGCTTGCAGAAACCAAGGGCAGCTCAAATCAGATGAACTCTGCACACACATTTAAACAGGAGAATATTCCCTCCAGCTCCCTCACCCACTTGATATTTGGAGCCTGGAATTAATCAGCAGGTCTAACTGATGCCTGTCCCTGTGACTTCCTGCACACAGGCACATCACTGATGCCACAGAGGCACTTCCCTCCCCCACTCCAGTGTTGAGCATTTTGTAACAATAAATATTGCTAAAAGAACAAAAGTCCTATTCAGTTCCCTTCCCCACAGGGCAGACAAGCTCTTGATTTGTGTGTGTTAATGCTGAACCCAACTCCTTCTTCATTAATTACACATCAATGACACATCTGCCTGTGTAGCTCCTCTGGGGGCTGAAGACTGCATGGTGACAGAGAGCAGGGGAGGCTGCATCTCAATGACCTTGGCACACCTGTCTCTGGAGGCCCTGGGAGCCTGTGCAGGGGCAATTATAAACACCAACCTGCAGCAGGCTTGTCTAGACTGACAGAGAAAATGAAATCTCTGCTCCAAAGGAAGGAAATTGCTGATGTTGTATATTCAACATGCTTATCATAAAGGTTGAGAGATAAACAGCTGTCTGAGAAAAGTTGAATTAATAATATAATATGATCATCATCATTTACATGCTTATGATACTTCAAAGTTAATAAGATATTTTTTATCTTAAATACAGTGCCTAAATCAGTGTCACACACAAGCACTCTATAAATATCTAGTGTATGAGTGAATAAATAAATACAAGAATGGTGAAGTAAGACAAGCATTATCACTGTGTCCATGTCTCAGATGAAGCAACCGAGGTGCAGAATGTTTCAGGGACTTGCTCAGAGTTTCACAGCTAACAGGCAGGGCCAAATCCAGTGCCCAGCTTTCTTTAATAAAATAGACAGTTACTTTGAATTCTGGGCCTGGAACAGTTTCCCAAACTATATTAAGACAAAGTCTGTCAAAAGTTGTTGTTAGTTGGGTAAGCAATTTCAGTAACTGGATTGAACCTTTTTTTAATTACACTTAGGCGTTCTGTGCTCCCTGATGAAGTACAGTTAGGCCTTTCTGGTCTCCCATTGTCTCCTCCACGTCAGTGGGGCTCAGTGGGGACTCCAGCAGCACTGATCATGCTGCAGCATTTTCTAATCCAGCATCAGGGGTGCAAAATTGATCTCCTTATTTCTTTCCTTATGTTTCAGGTCTATGTGGACCAAAACCACTGTGCCCGAGGATGCAGGTGAAACCCCCGTAGAGCGTGGTACTACTAACAGACTGCCGTTAGGGAGATGTTTAATGCTGTTGCCCAGGACATGTCATGGTGCCCACATTTCTGCTCAAAGTGACCATCTGCTTCAGTTTAGAAATCTCTGGGGACGTTCCCGTGCCTGAGACTAAGAGTGCCCTCGACGTGCTGGCAGAAGCGGGACATACGACACCCATGCAGAAAGACAGAACAGCACATGCCCCCACGAAAGGGTGGGCGTTTTTAGAACATAAAATGTCAGGAATATGCAGTTACTTAAATCATATTTGTCAAAATGAATAATAATTAAAGGATACACCAGAGAGAAACTATCCTCAAAACATATTTGATAAAAGATCCGAAAAGTAAACTTCAAGCAAACATATGAGGGAACAGAGAATATCCAAAAGCAATATGCCAACCTGGATTAACAATGTAATTCCAGGTTTTGCTATAGCCCAGATATTTTTCACTCATCTGGCAGCTGCTCAACTTCCTAAAGTTTATATGCATTGATGCTCAAATCTGTGGTGAGACTCCCAGATCTCTTTCTCTCCTGTGTAAGTACAAAAGAGGCCTTCGCTGAATGAATAGATGACTCATGGGCAGGGAAACCTCTTCACACTGGCAACTTGGGGTTCACCTGAAGCCCCTTCCTGTTTAATAATACATGATGTTACTTCTCCAGGACCCCTCTCCCGGTAAAAAAAAACTATGGCCACTCTGGAGCAGTCTGGCCTGGAAACATTAGGAAACATAAACATAATTGACCTTGTAATGCTCTTGCCAGGCACTGGGAGCAGGAGATACGATGACACTGATGTTGCTCAGAAGTTTCATGGTGCCTTTCACATGCCCGCACCTGGGGACCTGGCCGTTGAAATAAAGAACAAACTGACAGTAACCAGCAGGGAGGGGGATAATGGGGAAAGAAGGGGAAGGGTCCTTAAAGAACATGTATAAACAACTCATGGACAAAGACAAAGCGGGGTAGGATCAAGGGTGGAAGGTGGGGGCAGGTGGGATGGGGAAATGTGGTGGGGGAAAAATGGAGACAATTGTACTTGAACAACAATAAAAAAAAAGAGAAAAAATTTCATGGGCTACACTTCCTTCGGTATGACGACCTCTTTTCAGTCCCTGCACAGCTCAGCTACCTGTTGGGAGCAGCATAACCCAGGATCCAGAAGAAACCATCAGTACCTTTATCAAAAAGGGGGAGCCTCTGATGTTTGATGTTTCTTTGGGGGAATATTCCATTTTTGTCTTACAGATTTTTTTTTCTTTTTCTTTTTATTTTCTCTTCTTTTTTTATTTTAAGGCATACAACCTTTATTTTTAATTTACCTTCAGGTTTATGCAGGGTTTTCTATTAGCCTCCTAATCTTGGTTATGTTTTCTTTCTTACTAGTACATGGAATGATGGATTTTACAAGCAGATGTTTATATACATTAGATCTATGTACATATAGACATAGTTATATGAGATAAAATGTAGTAATGTACTTTGAAAACATTTGTGGAAATCCTGTATGACAGAAAGTATAAACATTTTGAATTGCAACAGTCCCTTTGGACATCTTAGCGAGTTCATTCCTATGTTCACTTCTAACCTAATCTGTTTGGCAGACCAGGTCTTTGCCAGTCTTTCCCCGTAACCAGCACAGCACCAGGTGTGCGGTGCACACTTGATAACTGTGTGTCACTGACGCCAGTCCCATTCGTCGAGATAATGAAACACGTGAGCCGTGCTGTGTGCAGAGCTTTGTTCAGATGCTGTGAGAGTGGAAAACTTTGGGCCACACAGAGATATTTCTGTGTGAGGCTGAAACCCAGGGGCCTAAGCTTGGGCAGAAACAAAGTTTTTGACAGGAGTATGTGATAGCAGTGCTGAGAGGTTTGGATGCTGGAAAAATGGAGTTCACTCACTATGATTGCCATCTTGTAGATTCTTACCAGTTTGCAGTAAAAAACTTGCCAGTGAGCACAATTTAAGTCCCTAGATGTATTCTGTCACCCTCAACATCTTGGCATCTAACAGATCACTTACTTGTATGTGTGAATTCCTCACAGCCAGGTAGCTCTATGTCTAGTTTAGATAAGCCACAGGAAAACAGTTCCCTGACCAAAAGGAGGAAAGGAAGAGACACCATCTTTAAACAACTAAAACAAAATGAAGCTCTAAAAATGCAGTGAGATAAAACGGAATTTGCCTTTACCAGGTAGACTATGTGCACAATGTTTTATGGATGTGATTCCCACAACTTATAGTCATTGAAAAATGTCATGCAAAAGGCTTCCTCCATTCTCTGGTCCATATGGAGGGCTCTGTGATAAAAGGAATCTTGGTGTTACAGTTAGAAAGAGAAACGCTAAACTCTGTTCCCATTAACTTGTAATTTTCTCTACTCACATCTGGCTTTCCTTCAAATACCTTAGAACCCCACACAAAACCCACAGATAGTCCCAAGCTTCTGTAAACAGCTCCAGGAATGTTCCTGGAGTAAGAGGGAGGAGGATATGGGTACAGGGTACATGTGATGCCACTACCTCTCGTCCATAAGTGGTTATTTCTATGCACACATGCAATTGTAAATTTTAGTCACTTGTCCATTTTCTTCTTGACCATTTTATAAAAAATATACTAGAATAACAAAAACAAGCACAGTAAAATATTCTACTTATAAATGAAAAGGGATTTTTTGTTCATCCCCTTGGAGTTAAAGCTTTAGTAATGTAGAATCCAAGGTGATGTTATAGGAAAGGTAGAAAGACTTAGTGGGAGAAACAGGAAAAAATGGTGAAAACTTCAGAGGCATGAAGTGGAATCCAGCTTCTCTTCTTGAGGCTTCCTATCTGTCCTCTCTGTTCTGCTAGGACTTGTTTTTCAAGAATGGAGAGTCATGGAAAGCCTCCAGCACTCTGGTTGGAAATGAGTGAGCCAGGGCAGATTCAGAGTTAGAATGGGAGTCAAGTATCGCATGGGGAGAGAAAACAGTGACATGTATACTGATGGTGTGCACAGATGTCTCACGTTTGGGGAGCTGGAAAGAAGAGACAGTGAGACCGTAATGGTACAGATTGTTACCTGAAGCTGGAAAAGCCTAGTGACCTTTCTGATAGCTACCTTCTCCCCAAATAGACATGAATACATCAGTCTCTGCCTCGCATCAGCTTGCTGGCAGTGGGTTTGTGGACATGGCTTGTCTCTCTTGATCTAAAGCTTTTTCCAACTCAGAAGAGTGTGAAGGATAAAAGAAATTCATTTTTTCAGGCAATAGTCCTGAACTCCATGAAAGCTTTGTACTGCCAACCCTGTGACCTGCGACATGGGACTTAACCTCTGAGCCTCAGTTTTCTCAACTACAAAATGGGGATAACACCTGCTTTTTGTGTTATTCAAACAATAAAATGAAAAGTGTTCACAGCCCAGTGTCTTGCTTTATAATAAGAAGCCAAAATAAATGTTAGTTTCTTTGCTCTTTCTTACTCTTCAAAACTAAGCTCTACTGTGAGTCACCAGGATGCAAAGTAGCTCAGTGCTCTAATTTTAAACAATGTCTTTGCCAAGAACAATTGATAGAGAAAACCCTGAGCCAGGAACCCCACACACATGGGACTAAGCCTCTAGTTTGCAAACATTTTTTAAAATAGCTTAGTGCTTTTTAAAAAGAAATCTTATGTAAAATGCACAAAGATCTAACCAAGTTGAAACCTGGCTATTTGCCTTTCTACTCATCTGCACCCAGCCTCACAAGAAATTCCTAAGCAGCATTTGAAGACCTTGGGCTTGATGCCTCCACTTGCCCTTCTTGGCCTGTGCATACCATTGACCAATTTTGTACATGTTTTAGGTTTTTTAAAAACATGAATCTTTCTTTAATAGCAACTATAATTTTATTAAGCCCTCAACCCTTAGACCTGTCACAGTGTCTGGAAATCAAACATTAGAAATTTAACCCTTTGAATTTTAAAGACTCTTTAATTTTTTGAGTCATTTGTGAATTGTAAACTACCTGAAAGGTACAATTTTTGTTCCAGTCAGAATGTTTGACTAGTCTGTGAAAACAAGCCCAGCCTGCCCAAGCAATGAATGCTCTGGATGGAAAAAGGAGGAACCAAGAGAACTGGAAAGATAGAGCTGGAGACAGACTTCCTTGGCCTTGGAAAAAGCCCAGTCTCTCACTCTCAGATTTTCTATTATTCTCTAAAGGGACTCAATGTCATTTAGTGTATAAAACAAAGCCTATTTCAAAGTGTGCATTGCCTTATTATTTAAAGCCAAAGGTGAATTTTAGGTGTGATTTCAAAACTAAAGTAGGTGTTCATTATTTGTCTTTGTGCTGTTAGAGTAAATTTCTTAGCACCATTTATTGTTCTGAAATTTTGCCATATAAAGCATATAAAGCAGTTTATGAAGACATAAACTGACATGAGTGACAAGGAGCTCACTGTGGGAACGTTCCATGGGGAACCCGTGGCAGGTGCACTGTAGAGTGGAGGAAGGGTCTGTCTATTCCCTGCCTGTGGAATATAGGGAAGATGTCCCTGAGGATGAGAGTGGACATGTAACACAGTGTAACTTCATAGTCTTTAACATGCAGGTACGTAGTTTGCTTGTTTTTTTCCCCTTTCTGTTCCCTCTTGAAAACAGTCTTTACTAACTATTATGCAATGCGGGTTCTTGGGATGAGTGAAGTAAATTGCCTGTCTTTTTTTCCCTGCAAGTAGTTTTGATGAAGTATCTCAAACTTGGATCTCAAAAACTGGTCAGTTTTGCTATTATGTGACATATACGCATTTCTAAAAATCATCATGCTATGCAGTATTGTGCAATAAAAATCACAAGGATCATGGGAAAAACGGGGTTGGGGGCACAGCATTCAACACCTTTGTCAGTGACACATACACAAAAGCTAGAGCCCAAACAAAAGTGGTAGCATAGTTTTACACAACTTAAATGGTTAAGGAAAACATAAATGTCACAATACTTTGGGGTTTTTAACTTGAGAAAGACCTGAAGATTGCCAGGAGCTGGAAAGGTTGTGGCCGGTAAGTTACAGTGGAATGGTAGAAGGGGGTTACCTGATGTCAGCCAAAACTCCGAAAGGCCAAGTGCAGATGGATGTGGTTGGTGTGTGCAGTCTGTCTACTCTTCCGCAGCCTGATCTGGCAGAGTGCAGTTTCCGCATTCACCTTGCGTTTGCTGTAGACAAAATTGTGTATAAGCAAATGCAAAATTCATACCGTTCCAATTGTCCCCTAATAGTTCGATCGTGTTGGAACAAATTTGTGTTTTCAAAACAAGTGTTAGAACAGAACTGACTGTATCTAGAATTTTTAGGTTCTTATCTCTCACCCTAACCCTTTATTCTACATACAGAATAAATTATCCTGAACACAGATCTCTTTTGTTTAGGATCTATCAGAAAAACAGGTAGTCCAGAGGAATGTTTCAGATGATAAATGAGGCAGGAGTTTAAAGGACAGAGAGATTGCGGTTTGTCCAGGACCTTATCAAGCTTCCCCTGATGAAGCATAATTGAGCTTATATGGAAGAGTCAAGTAGGGTAGACAAGGGTAGACAAGCTGTGGGAGTATATGAGCCAAAGAATAACCCAGGTGAAGGACCAGGTTCTGCACCTCTGGGAACAAGGCTTGTTTCTGAAAGAGGTCCAGGCATCCAGGAGCATGCAGCAGGAGGCCCCACTTGCTGCCCTGACATTGCCTTGAAGAATTGGGAACATGTCCCAGATGTCTCAAGCCACTCTGTTTAACTTGTTAGAATATCATCCATGAATTTACCTAGACCTTTAGCTTAGCCTCTAACTATTTTAAAAAACATTGTTGTGTAAGAGCTAGGCAAGAGCCAAGAACACAGTAACTGAAGCATCTGTCGGCCATGTATTTGACTCATCAATCACTGTGTTCAATGCCACCTAAGTAGGAAAAGACTAAAATCCCATTCTCGAGAATCTGGCCATCATTCCAAGCCTCTCTGGAGCTCAGAGCCACCCTAAATTACAGAGCTGTGTTGACAGCTGCCTCTTCTCTTACCTGTGTTTTTCAACTATTGATATTCAGAGTGTTACAATTCTTCATTCTACAGGACTTTCCTGGCCATTTTAGGACAATTGGTATTCCTGGCTAATCCTTGCCAAACTCGACTAGTCAGTGCAAACATCCTAAGTGCCCCCCGTCATATGTTCAAACACATGCACAGGGACGGGAGGCTCTCTCACTCAGCCTCATTCTTCCTTCTCCCTGAACATTTCCTGAGACAAACACTCAAGCTGTTCTCATTTCTCTACCACAGGGAAAACACGATGGCTTAGGCAGGGCAGGGGGAAACACTGCAGCTAGAAAGACAAGAGAAAAACAGAGAAACTCTTAAGAGCTCCTTATATGTTTCCTCACCCGTATTACACATAACATTTTAATATCATTGAATCTTTACAGCAGTCCTATAAATTTGGTTTTGATAAGAAAATTTACATAGAAACATGCCCATGGTCCATCTGATGGTTTAAGGTTCCTATGTTCTGACCTTTCTTTCTCTGTCTGTTTCACTACTGCTCACGGCTGCTCCCCAGTACCAGGGAAAGAGCCTGAAATCTCTTTCAGTGTGAGGAGCTGACTTCCCTCTTCCCAGTTCTGTGGTGACTTGAGTTTGTCACTGATGCTGTTCAGATATGTCCAGGTCTATACTTTCAGGGGCACATGGTAGTATTATACTTTCAGTCCATCTCTGTGTCTTCAAGGCTGCATTACTAGCTCTGGTCAGTACGTTGTGAGCATTTAATGGTTAATTCAAGAAACTCACTCTCTTCTCCCTGTGACACAACAACTCCAGCATTCAGTAGGAGGGCTGCTCTGTAAGTGTGGGTCCAAAAGTAAGAAAACAAAGGAACAAAAGCCACAGCTGGCCTGAAGTGAACAAATAGTGTGAGCAACAAAACTTGTTAGTTTCATGAACAACTAAGATTTGGGAGTTGTTTGTCTCTGCAGCATGGTGTATCCTATCCTGACTAATACCAAGTAACCTCCTTCCCCCACAGCAGCCCATAAGTCAGTTCTCAGACATCTTGATGGAACAGAAGATCTTCTTTGATCTATCCCTATATCTATGGGTGTGCACACACACAGCCCCAGTCTCTTGTCCAATAGTTCCTCCTCTAATTGTTTAATTTGTATCATTTTACCTCTCATTCTCTTCCCCCTTTAGAAACATCAATGAAACTGGCTCCAAAATATTGTTTCCTTCTTGTTTCTCTTTCCCCTGCTTGACTGCCAGTTTCATAATGCTAGAAAATGTGCCTCACTCAGCTCTGCCTACCACAGAACCTGACCCAGAGAAACAATACAGACATATTTGCTAAATAACTGACTTTCATAACCTAGTGCCACAAATAAAATAGAGAGAAATTATCCAGAAATACTATTTTTTCCTCCAAAAATCTGGGGAAGATTTAAGGAGTAAGAATATGTAAGAGTGGAGGGGAATATCTGTAGAAATATAATATATGCAAAAAAGTGTGAAAAGTTAGAGGATTATAAATGTATAATCTATTACTACCATAATAGAGATTTTTTTCTTTATCACTAAGAAAACTTCTCACTAGTTACATCATGTCCCATAAATTATGATACTTCATTAGCCATCAAAATAAGGACTTTTATCTCTTTCTGAGTCTATGATCAACAAAAAATTCAGCTCCTACTTAATGTCTGATGGATCCCAGGATGACTCCAGAGGGAGCTGCTCCACAGTCCAATAGCTGATTACACTCTCATCCCACTCAGCCGTCCCAGGCACCCACTGCCAACAATGTGAAATATGACATTGATCTCCACAACATGTTCAGTGCCCGTGACTCTCTGGGAGCCATTTGCTGGCTGACAGATTCACAGGAGTGTAATAATAATCACCTTGAAAGTAAACTGCCGAATGTGTGTACTGCTCTGGAGGCTGTGCTGAGCACCCAAGGAAACTGGTTTCTCCCTAGTGGGTGGGTCATATAATCACATTTAATAAAACTCATACAAATGTTGGGGAAACAAAGGTCATTCCAAAGCATGCTGTTGCGACGTGCTCTGGGCTTAAGAGATCTTGTTTCCCTCGCCTTTTGGGGGATACTATAAGCCATAAAAAGAGCTATTACCTAAGGTTAAAAAAATAATCATTGCAGCACAAAGGAAAAATTATGCTGGGCACCATGTTACACAAGTAATTAGGCATTACCTTGGAAAGGTGATGTGGTGGTTGAGGGAAGGAACTCAACAGCTACTCTGGCCTGACTTCAAATCTCAGCTTGCTACTGATTAGTTGAGCAAGATGATCAAGCCAATTATTTAAGTTAATTACTTAACCTCTCTGTGCCTGTTTCTTCATGTGTGATAGTACCTTACACATAGATCTGTGGTGAAGATTAAATGAGTTAATTTATGGGAGAAATTTAGAACAGTGTCTACCACATAAGTACTCTTCAAGTATGTTTTAATCTTAGAGAGATAGAGAAGGAAATAGATAGAGATACCTACGAGTGCATATATTTGCATTTGTACATATTTGCATATGCCTCACAAGTATCAGTACATCCATTTCACAGGAAAAAAAACCCTGAGACTTTGTGAGACAACAGGAACAAGTTTGTGGTGAAGCCAGCAATCAAATATAGGAATATTTCATGCTAAGGGACACATTCTTAAATAGTAACATGCTCTCAACAGATATTTATTAGTCATCAAATATTTACTGAGTGCTTACTATGTGTCAGACACCGAGCTACAGTGGGACTGTCACTCACAGTCAAGCTTGGCAAAATAATGAAAGAAACACCCAAATGCATTTTTTTCTGTGTGCATTCATTCAATGATGATGCAACCACTAAAGCTATGTCATTGGACTCTGCACTCTCACCCTTATACCTTACTCAAGTAGATTCTCCCTGGACAGCATGCTGGGAACCTTTCCATATCCTCAGACCTATTGTCCTGATTCCTATTCTCTGAGAGTCAACCCTTTTGTTAAGTAGCAGCAACCAGCTCTGGTTAACTCAGAAGACAAGTACAGGGTGGAGCAAAAGTAGGTTTATAGTTGTTCTTATGGAAAATAGTTTAATAATCAATAAATAATAATACAATAATAAACTGTTTCATATATTCATGACTTAAACCTACTTTTGCCCCACCTTGTAGTTCTTAATAGAATGGGAACCAGTAAATGTCCCATAGGCGAGTTCAAACCAAGGCCTTATGGTGATGATGGAATAGATTTCTAAACTGGAGCACAGACTGAACTAAAAAGACTTTTCCAAAATCTAAGACAATGGAGTTCAGTATGCTAAGATCACATTTTTGGCACTGGCTCTAATGATGAGATTTCCTGTGCTGTGGTCATATTGGAGGGAGAATCCATTAGAACTGAACTTTGAGAGTTACCTATTTTTAATGTTCCTTCATCGACCATGACAGATGACCAGCCAACCTAGTACCTCACATGGTGGCCCATTTGTCAAATGCTTACTGTTTCTATGTGTTATTCTGGTAGAAGAAGAAAGGAGTCTCTCTGTGCTGCATGTGACCCATCTCTAACTCCTAGACAGTAAAATCGGAAAATCAGTAGGTTAGTTAAACACAGAAATGTAGTTCACACAGTCAACTTGCAGCCAACTTCAAGTAATCTTATCTTTTTCCTCCAAGTAGTCCAACTGTCAAATCCTCGTCTAGGTTATATAATGTTTTATAATTGTTTAATAAATTTCTCTCAGAAGCTTCTTTTTCTTAAAAGAACTTTTATCTTTCAGTTCACATTCAATATTATTTTAGATTACTTTCAGATGTATAGTACAGTGGTTAGACAATCATGTACTTTATTAAATGTTCCTTCCCATATTTCTAGTACTCACCTGGCACCATGCATAGCTATTATTATTATTATTATTATTATTAACTATATTATTTTATTTTATATATTATTAACTATATTCCCTGTGTTGTACTTTACATCCCTGTGACTATTTTGTGGCTTCCAATTTATTTATTGTAGCATTGTTTACCATAGCCAAGATATGGAAACAACCTAAGTAACCCTCAGTAAATAAATGGATAAAAAAGCAGTGAAAAATATATACAATGAAATATTACTTGGCCATAAAAAAGAATGAAACGTTACTATTTGCAACAGCATGGATGGACCTAGAGGGTGTTGTGCTAAGAGAAATGTCAGTCAGAGAAAGACAAATATCATATGACTTCACTTATATGTGGAATATAAAGAACAGACAAACGAAACTGAAACAGACTCACAGACATACAAGAGAGACTGACAGTTGCCAGAGGGGAGTGGATTGGGAAACTGGGTGGAAAGGTGATGGAATTGAGAAGCTTTATAACTTTCAAACTGATCTCCTAGTCCCTCTGCGCACATCTGTGTACCTTTCCTCTTCTCGTAGACAGGCTGTTAGAAAAAGTACAGGCTTCAGGCTTCCTGTCCCTTCCTTTGCCTCCCTTTCACTCTTTGCCCTTCATCTGATGACAAGGTCTATCCCCCACTCTCACTTCAGGGCCACTGAGCATGGCCCGTGTGCATTTTTAGACTGCTGCTCGGCTCTCCTGTGCATTTCCTACTCACATGCCCGCTGAGAGCCATCACACAACCCAGTTTTGCGTTTACGGCCCTGACGCTAACCATATCCCTGTCACTCTAGAGATACTGTTCTTCGAGTTTTTATCATATATTTTGTCTATAAATGAAAGCAGAAAGATTGAATATTAGCTGGAAGGTAAGGTGGAGACCCTTTTTAAAAAAAAAAAAAGTCTAGATTCCCAAACACCAACTCATAACAAAACAGACAAAGCCCCGAAGCCTCAGGTTTACTGCAGCTGTTCGTACATGCGGGGGCAAACTTTACCAGCCTTCCTCTTGCTCCTGGGAGAAATCACACCAACAGTTCCTATCCTCTTTCATAACCACTAGCGTACATTTTCAAACGTTTATGTTGTTGAGCTTTACCCGGTCCCGATGAATCAGATTCTCCAGGGGAGAGTGGACTCAGAGGGCAGAATGTAACGGGATGTGTTTTTGTTTGTTCAGCTGCAAGCTCCCTCAGCTCTTCTCCTGTGCACTGAATCTCAAATCCTAAATAGAGAAGCACGTAGGGTGGTTTTTATTTCCATTCATTTTCATTATTGTTTTTAACAAGCTTTTTTATGTACCTACTGTGTGTCAGGCTCTGTGTTTAGTTTTTTTAGCACCAAGTACATGAGGTTAAAATGCACTGGTCCATGCTCCCAAGGAGTTTATTATAAATGGAGAGAAATGGGATGCAGTCAAGGCCAAATCAACAGTGTGAAGCCTTATGACCAAGATGGTCCAAATATGCTGAGGAGTGACATCTAATCCTGGCCCAGGTGTCCACAGGGCATTAGGTACCTACAAAGGCCATATATACTCTTGAGATGAGTTCTGAGGCTGAGCAAGAGCCCATTAAGAAAAGTCAAACAGAAATATAAGTAGAAATATTTCCAGTTATTTATCATCCCTCATTTAATTGAGCAATGCATATGTGAGTTCCTATTTTCAAACTTTTTTAAGTAAGAAATTGTTTCAAATTCCTTTCACCAGTCCAGATGTAACAACCCAGGTCCTATTCCTTTCTAAGTAATGAGAGACATCAAAGGACAGTAAGGCACATTCCTGGCCCTCAAAGGAAAGGAGGCTTTGAGAAGAGGAAAAATATTAGCTCCACCTTAAAGAAGGAGAAGGAGCTTTTAGTTAGAGTGTGAAGAGTAAGATTGGGAGAAGAGGAAGAGGAGAGACAGGAAGAGCAAAACTTCCATCTCATGTGAAATTTGCCTACTCTGCCTGTGGAGATACGGTGAAAGTTAAACACTACAGGAAGCAGTTTCTACGGATTTGAAAAGTCAGAGGTGACAGTGAAGACAAACTCCTCTGTGAGTCTCAGTTTCGCAGTGGAGCTGAGTCTGCACTACCCATGGGTTACACTTCGGCAAGTCCAACTTGATTTTTCCAGAACAGACTTGGTTTTCACTGATTATAATAAACTGCATTACAAATGAGCTTTTTGCCAACAAAGTTATTTTCACAGGTCAGTGCTGGCTAACTGCAAAAACAAACTTTGTTAATCTGGTTGCAAACAACTCCTCTCTAAGGAAAATTAATCATGCATTAACAGGAACCTGGCTTAAAAGCTAGTGAGAGTGAGGCTCACTCTTCTCTGCTTTGTTAGACCATATTTGAAGTCCTCTGGTTTCTCATTTTGAGGAAAGCTAGAAAACTGCCAATAGTGTGGCTACTATTAAAACAAAAATACACAAGGAACAGTTCAAGGTCCCTTCAAGAAACAGATAGCGGGCTCCAAACGGATGACTTAGGAGAGTTTTTAAAAGTTCGGAGTTAAGGGAACCAACAAGGGAGGCAATGCACCCCCAAAGCTGCACCTCTAGAGCTGAAGGAAAAGGGATGGAGAGGTTGCAGGGCCCCTGTGCATCCTGTCACTGGAGGAACCTGGCCAGTGCCAACCCGTGCCACACCATGGCATGGAGGGAACAAGGAACATAAATGTCATGACCACCATCATTCTGCCCCAGAGCTCCAGCCAGCCAGCACCTTCCATTGGCCAAACCAGAAACCAAAGAGCAAGCAAACCCACTTAACACCAAACCATACATGGCAGTTCCTAGGGCCAAAACCAGCTGGAAAGGGGAAAGGGTGGGTGTGAGGAGCCAATGAAGAACACCCACATGGGATCAAAAATTGACTTGACCAGACTCAAAAGCTGTCCTTCAGTATTTGAAATCCACACAGTCATATCCCAAATTTATTCAGGCATTAGCTTCTAACTGTCCCTTGGTGACCACTTCTATCATCTCACCTAGACTTTCAACCACTGGCAACACCTTGATTAAAAATCTCCCGGGAAAAAGTTGCACAGTCTAACTCCTCGTCGATCGTGACCGTGCACACAGCATGACCCATCTACATTTTCTACTTCCCACTATGTCTCTGTACATAGTGAGATTCTGATCATCTGGATTTTTTCGAGTCCCCCAAATAATGGCTTTATTTATGGGCTATTCTTATTACTCAGAATTCAATTTCACATTTAAGATTCATTTCAAATTCAACCTTCCCTATAAAACCTGTCCTAATTGTTTAAATTGGTTGTAATCTCTCCCTCCTCTTTTATAGGGCAGGGCAAACTTCTATCTACTAAACACTGTCCGTTCTTTTCACCATCTTGCACTGAGATGTTGAAGCCCCCAAGGGGCATTACCTCATCACTAGCCCAGAATGTCTTATATGCCTCAATCCCCCTTCTGTCTCTGAACTCCTGCATGTAGGGTCTCTGAGTCTCTCACGTGGCATTTCTGTACAGATGTATGTATTAAATTTTCTCTTGGTAATCTGTCTCATGTTTATTGGATTATTAGACCAGCCAGAAGAACCTTGAAGGTAGAGAAAATTTCCTCCCACCAATGGCATAATGAATGTCCCTTCATGAATTGCACTCAGATTTGTGACTGCAGATTTGAAAGAGCTTCTTTAGCTTTCTTCAATGAGAAGAAAATAATCAAAAGATTTAAAGTTATAGAGAGTAATATTTTGAGGGAGCATAAGATTTTTATAATAACTAATGACTGAATGACTTTGTCCTCAAATCCTGCTGAATGGGAATATAATTTAAGATTATATATTTACAGAGGAAAAATTAGGCCACATCACACCCAAATGAGCTAACTGATAACATTACATGTCATGAGAATTGTTTTATAACCCAGAAGTTCCCATTAACTTTACTTTAGAAATACATATATAAAGGGGCTGTACCAGGTTTATTCAACCATTATTCTTTAGCTGGCAAAATTCTTTTTCAGGAAAGGGGGCAAAGGGACCTTCACCGAACCGAGACCTGTCTCCAAGTACCAGGATTTATTACTAGAATCTGTCCCACTAGATCATTTGTGATCCTTGGCAGGCTAGTGTCCTACCAAAGACTTTTCAATTATGATGACTAAAGGAAAATTTTTTGTAAGATTTAATAAGCACACTAGCTTCTTTAATGGTTTTTTATATGTGTTCAGGCAGATCAGATATTGCCATCACAGCATAAAATTCCAGACTCTTTTAAATATTTTTCATACCTCTTTTTAATGACCTCATTAGACAAATCAGTGTTTTTGGCAAAGCAAGGCTAAAAAAATTAATCCTGCAGTGATTTGTGACATCTGGATAACACAGAATACAAGCTTTTAGAATTGCCAGCCTATTACATTAATGAGAGAAGAAGGTTCAGAAAGAATAAGATAAAGATATTTACTTTACCCTTGAGGGGTTTATAATACATTTGTACAGACAATGTGAATGCTGAATTCAGCAGTGAGTGACACATGACAGCTCACAACCAAGAAGCACTATAACCTTGAGGGGTGGGGTGATAGTTTAGAGTTAGAAGAATAAGGTTTGAGTCCTGGTTTTGCCTCTGATTTGCTGTGCATTTCCAAAACATTTACCTAATCTCCCTAGTCCAGAATCCTCTTCTGGAATAGTATTTGCCTTACAGAGACATTTCAGGGCTTAACCAGGGAAATCACATATACGAAAGAAATTTTAATAAACAGTATAACTTGTATGTATATGTCCATTCACTTCACAGATTCACAGACGTATATTGGAAGCCTACTATATGCTGAGTACTGTCCCCAGCACCACAGGAGACAAGATTTTTAAAACTGCAGTTCTTTTCCTCAAAGCGGTCAGTGAAGCATGGTCCTTTAGGGGGATGATGGAGAAGCATGAGAGCAGGAGGAGTGAAAGGAATGAAGAAAGGAAAGTGAGACCAGAACATTCTAGGTCTTGTAGGGTATGCAGGTTACAGACAACTGGCGTGACAGAAGAGATTTTTCAAAGAAGCAAAATTTCTTAGAGATGGGCAAGTCTAGCATTTTTAGGGTGCAGGTCCTGCCTGGGAGAAAGGAAGTCATCTGCAAGTCTACTTCAAGATCAGGATTATTGAACTCAGCCAATGGAAAGTAAAATAACTAAACAATTATTTACTTAAATCAGGAGTAATACTTTAAGTGAATGTACAGTAAGCAAAAGAATTTACTGACTGCTCTTAGATTTGGAGAGGTCTCTATTTGTGTAGGCAAAAGAAGTTAATCTCAGAAATGCAAGTGGATATTAAGAAGTTAGGCAAAAAGGGAGATTTAGAGGACATTTGTGGCTCATTCCCCCTAAACTGGCAAACTGACTATCTCAACTGCTATTCCCCATCATTTTCCATAGGTAGTAACTGCCTAGAGCACTCCCTCCGGAAGAATGCTAAGGCTTTGTCTGTGCTCAGTGGGAGAGCCTGCAGTGATGAAATATTGATGGTTGCCTTGGGAACTGGATGGCAGAGTAGGCACTAAAGCCTCTCTTAGTCAGCCCTGCTTACACCTGCCCAACTCCCTCCTGAGACCCGAACATAAAGCAGTGAGGTTCTGAATAATGGCTGAGTGCATTCACTGTCAGTTTCACTAGATTACAAAAAAAAAAAAAAAAAAATAGAAAATTCCTCATATAAACTACAATATTCAAAGGTTTTCAACTTGTAGCAAAACAAACCACTGCTTTCATTAGAACCTCGTAGCAGTCTAACAGAAAGGTAGAGGTCTGGCTTTTACAAGGGTAACTATCTGAAAACACAGATAAAGGGACGCTCCTGACCTTGAATAGATCACAGTCTACTGGGAGAAAAACAATATGAAACAAGTAAAAACAGAATAAACAACGTATTGTATCACAACATTGTTCAAAGTATTCCATTCCCTCACTTTGCTTAGGTTAATTTGGACAGGGACACAGGAAAAAAAAAAAAAACATCAAATGCATTTCCTTATCTCCAGACAAAATCTACATACAAATCCTTTGCTAATGGGTCCTGGAACAGTTGACAGTTAATCAGCAGGAGTTGGTTTATTTCATAATCACTTATCAGTGAGAGGCCCTCTACTTCTCTCACCAGATCACCCCAAATTCCTGGATAACCTCCGCTCCAGAGAGAGATCAGATAACTCACTGCCCCTGTGTGAACTCCTCAGACATAAAACCTTTATGAACATTCACCATGAGGAAAGCAGCAGGGTATAGATCAGTAGAGAAGAGACAGTTTAAAGGAGCAGTGGTTCCAAACAGATACATTTGCCACTTAGAATCATGGAGGCAAACTCCCAGGAGGCCCAAAACCCTACACTGTGGACAGGTGTGTGTTCTGATTCAGGATGATGCCGCTACATAGAGCAGGGGCTGCACAGCAGGACATGAGGCAGGGGACAAAGGATAAACCAAGAAATAGACAAAGAACTGATCTGGTTGCACTAGCAGCCACCAAGCCAGTCTCCTCACTGGCCAGAGACTGGCTGTCACTGGGCTGGGAGCAGCTAGAGACCAGCCACAGCTGCCACCTGGTGTTTTCACCACTTGCAGTGGCTTGGCCTCTGGCTGAGACTGGCAAAAGGGGACTGCTGCAGAGAACACTTGTCTCATGCAGAGGACAAAGATGGACCCTGGTGGCACTGCCTGGAGCATAGTACTCAGAGAATCCCCTGTGCTCAGTCAGACATAAATTAAACATCAGATGCCCAAGGGCTGGAAAACTTTCCTGCCCTTCAGGAAGGAAAGAAAAGGCAAAATCTCAAAAAAAAAATACCCTCTCCTGTGACAGAACAAATGCAAACTACTGCCACTTGTTGCTGGAAATTTGCTAAGTGCCAAGAATTTTCCTAGTAGCTTTACACATATGTTCCATGTTTACATGTGTGATTAACCCAACTGTGTCTATAAAGAAATACTGAGATGGCCAAAAAGTTCATTTTCTTCTTTCTGTTCAATGGCTCGTATAGTACTTAGTTGTCTTTAACGTCATTCAAAACAATTTTGTTAGATTGTGTTGTGACAGCTGTCATATTAGCATGCATTTAAAAAAAATCAAAATTGGTGAATTTTTGTACAGCTATTTTAATATTGAAGATGAAAGAAAATACACATTTTTGGCATATTATGCTTTATTATTTCAAGAAAAGTGAAAATGCAACTGAAACAGAAAAGCTTTGTGCAGTATATGGAGAAGGTGCTAAGGCTGATCGAACGTGTCAAAAGTAGTTTGCAAAGTTTCTTGGTACTATCGACATTTGGGCCAAATAATTCCTTGCCGTGGGGCTGTCTTAAACACTGGAAGATGTTTAGCAGCACTCCTGGCCTCTAAATAGAAGCCAGTAGTGGGAGATAGCTGACATACTCAAAATATCCAGATCAATAAGGTTATTGGTGAAAATGAAAAATGTGTCTTATTTTACGGATAAAACTAAAACGGACTTTTTGACCAACCCAGTAGTAGGTGAGAGAGGGTGAATAACTTGTGCAACCAGCATAGTCAATGATTGCCTTGGGATCTGAATCCAACTGTGAGTGGCACCACATACTCTTTATTTCTTCATGTTAATTCAAGTCACCGCCTGTCTGTCTGTCTATTTGTTTTACTTCAGCTTAAAGAGTTTTGTTTAGTATTTTTGGTAAAACAGGTCTGTTATTTAAAAATTCTCTAAGTTTTGTGGTATTTTAAATATCTAAATATTTAAAAATATTTAAATATCATAATATTTTTAAATATTGTTAAATATTTGTTGATTTTTTAACAATACATTTACTAGATGTAAAACTCTTGGTCGAGAGTCTTACTGTTTCTCCAGCACAGACCACATTCCAGACAACTCAGTCGTGGTGCATGATGACAGCCGTTAGCATTTTGCTGAGGATCTTTGTGTCTGCAGTCATATGATATGCTGATCTGTAGTTTTCTTTCCTGCTAGTGTTTTGTCTGATTTTGATATCAGGGTAATACAGGCCTCATAGAATGAGTTAGAAAGAGTTCTCTCCTCATCTATTTTGTGGAAGACTTTGTGAAGAACCAGCATTTATTATTCTTTAAGTGGTCAGTAGCATCCACCAGTGAACTCATTGGGTCCCAGGTTTTCATTGTGGGAAGTTTCTTTTATTCTTACTGCAAACTCTTTCTAGATTCAGACTTTCTATTTCTTCCTGGTCAGTTTGGGTAATATCATTGTTTCTAGGAATTTGTCCATTTTATCTAGATTATCTGCTTAATGCCATACTACTGTTCATAATATTATACTCCCCCATCATTTCTCGTATTTCTATAAGTTGGGTAATACTGCTCTCTTTTATCTTTTATGTTACTAATTTGATTACCTTCACTTTTTTTGGTCAGTCTAGCTACAGATTTGTGTATTTTATTGTTCTTTTCATAAAGCCAGCTTCTAGTTTAGATAATATTCTCTATTATTTTTCTATTCTCCTTTTCATTTATGTTGTGATCATTATTATTTCTCCTGCTTACTTGGGCTTAGTTCCTCTCTTTTTCTAATTTCATAAGATGAAAGGTTAGGATGTAGATTTGAGATTTCTCTTTTCTGACATAGGTATATAACACTATAAGTTTCCCTCTAGGCACTGATTTAGCTGCATCCCATAAGTTTTGGTGTGCGGAACCCTCAAAGTGTTCTTCAAATCCACTGTGCCATTTCTTCTTTGGCCCATTAGTTATTTAGCAGTGTGTTAATTCCCACATATCTGTGAGCTTCCCAACTTTTTCTGCTATTGATTCCCAATTTTAATTCTTTGTAAGAGCACAATTCTTTTCAATTATTTGACGCTTGTTCCATGGTGTAGCACATGGCCGACCACAGCATGCTCTGTATGTGCTTGAGGAGAAAGTGTACCATACAGTTGCTGGTTGAAGTGTTCCAGAGATGCTGGTATGTCTGCTTTGTGCATAGTGTTGCCAAGCTTTCTGTTTCATTGTTGACCTCTGCCTAGTTTTTTCTATTCATTAGTAAAATAAGGCATTGATATCTTTGACTATTATTGTAAAATTCTCCATTAAAAAAAAACTAATATGTTTATTGATTGTAGAGAGAAAGGAAGGGAGAGAGGAGAGAGAAACAACCACTGGTCACCTGGTCAGGGATGGAACCCACAACCTAGGTATGTGCCCTGACTAGAAATCAAACCCCCAGCCTTTTGGTGTACACAGTGATGCTCCAACCAGCTGAGCCAAACCAGCCAGGGCTAAATTCTCTATTTTTTTATTCAGTCAGCCTTTGCTTCACATATTTTGAGATTTTGTTATTACATGCACATGTTTATGATCATGATAATTTCCTGATGGATTGAACCTCTTATCATTATAAAATATCCCTTTATCTCTGATAACATTTCTTTTAGTATGTTTTATCTGATATTAGTGTAGTCAGTCCAGCTTTTTTAGAGTCACTACTTATATGACATATCTTTTTTAAATCCTTTTGCTTTCAATCAATCTATTTATATCTTTGAAACTTAAGGGGTTTTTGCTATAGACAGCATGTAGTTGGATCATGTTTATCTATGCTGACAATCTCTACATTGTGATCAGTGTTTAACTCATTCCCCTTTAATATTGTTATTGATATAATTAAATTTATGTCTACCGCCCTTGCTGGCGTAGCTCAGTGGATTGAGCGCGGGCTGCGAACCAGGCATCGCAGGTTCGATTCCCAGTCAGGGCACATGCCTAGGTTGCAGGCCATGTCCCCCAGCAACCGCACATTGATGCTTCTCTCTCTCTCTCTCTCTCTCCCTTCCCTCTCTAAAAATAAATAAATAAAATCTTTAAAAAAAAATTTATGTCTACCATTTTACTTTTTATTTTCTACATGTCTCAGGTCTTTTTTTGTTTGTTTCTCTCTTTCTCCTTTACTTTATCCTTTCTCATTAAGTGAATACTTTGTAAAGCAACATTTTAAATCCTTGAGTGATTTTTTTTTCAAGTAATTTTCTTAGTGGTTGCTTCAGGGCTTATCACATACACTTCCACTTACCAAATCTACTTCAGATTCATTCTAAGTTAATTTTGGTGAAATGGTAGAAATGTTACTTTTATGTACCTCTATTTCCTTTTCTCTTTTATGTGCTATTATTGTTATATATATGACATCTATATATTTGTAATACAAATATTACAAGTTCATCAATATATTGTTATAATTCTTATTTCATAAAATTTTGCCAATTAATGAAATTGAGAAAGGAGAGAAATTTATATATATGTATATATATATAGTTTGTTATATTTACTTTCTTACTTACCATTTTTCATTGTTTTCATTTGTCCTATGGGTCTCAGTTACCATCTGCAGTCATTTCTTCACTCCTGAGGGAGAGCCTCCATCCTATGGTTAGGGGTTATATGGAGGAAGGGAGCCCTGACCTCTAGGCCACAATCACCAGGAATTTAACCTCTTCAATTTAGAGTCAGGGGGATAAGAAATGCTAGCTGCCTGCCCTTTTCAGTGAGACAGGTAAGCTTTTACTGAGCTGAGAGGAGAGGACACCCCATCTTTTTGGCTCACCCTCCCAAGATACAGCTTTCATCAAGATGAGTCCAGGGAACAGGTAATGAGGGAGAAAGTCATGGTTCAAATGCTGTAGATTCTCACTGTACTTATAAAGTTTTAGTAGGTTTTCTTGCATATACTATTTATTCATTTTTATATGCTTATACAATTGTTTATAGACACTTAAATTTTTTTTAAATAGTTTTCATCAGCTTTGCCTATTCTGCTAAGGAATGCATCTATAGCATCTTCTCAAAAGTGGAAACTCTCCTATATTTTTAATGTTTTCTTTATCTTCAGATAAATCCTCTTTTTGCTTCTTGTTCTTATTTATCATTCATTTATTGCTCTTTGGTTTGATCATATTGACAAATTTTAACAATTGTATTCATTATTTCTAAGAAAAAGTTTTTATTTTGAATAAGCATCTTCTAGTTTTCATTTTATATTTCATTAATTTCTGCATTCATCTGCACAGATATCTTTCAGCTTATATGTGTATCAATATTTTGCCTCTACACTCTTTTGATTTACTTTGTTATCCTGCTTTAGCTTCTTGAGTTGAAATCTTAGCTCATTGATTTTCAATTTTTCTTGCTTTCTAATGAGTGGATTAAAAGCTATAAATTTTTCTCTGAATAGTACTTTGGCTTGATTCTATGGGTTTTTATAAAAAGTGTTCTTATCCCTCTTTAACAGTAAATAATTTCTAGATTCCATCTTACTTCATCTTTAAATCACATAATTTCCAGATGGTTTTGTTCTGTTGTAGGTGAATTTGTTTTAGGGCTCACTTCTATTTCAAATGTCAATGCATTTTAAATAATGGTTCCAACCTTAGAATTTCTCTTTTGGGGAATTTGTTATGATTTTATTTGTAAATGTCTACATGGCTATGTTGTATAATGTTAAGGTAGATGTTGTGGAAAAGTAAACTTCAGTAAAACTGACTGTTCTCCTGGGAGGAGTCTCTTTATGAGTTTCTTATAATGTGCTGTGCATGCAAATATTTTCAACTCTCACAGTCTCCACCACGCTCAGACGTACATCAAGACTGGCTCTGTCTGCTGCAGCCTCTGTGTGGCCCCTCGCCATCTCTTCAACCTTTTTTATAAGATAGAATAGAATTGATTTTTTTAAATGTGCCCTCTCTCCTTCCCTGGGATAGACCCATTGCTGATGTCTACATAGAGGCTTGTATTGTAGAAGGAAGATTAAAATCCTTGATTGTAGTTCACACATTGTAAGGATGAAATTACAAAGCATTAAGCAAAATGGCTAGTCATACCCTTACCTAAGATTTTGGATATAGGATCTGGGGTTAAGAATAGATGGACAAGTCATCCACTCATTGTCTTACATGCCTGAGAGCAAGGCTCACATCCCTTTCCACAAACAAGAAACTAAAGAGTAGAGAAGTATATTAGTTTCCAAAGTAATGCTTCCTGGCCATGTGTGATGTAGTTGGGCAAATAAATTTTTCTTCATAAACCTGTAGGCTATTGGTCCTTGGAGTCAATCTCTTTGGCTAAATTATCCCTTTAACTTAAAAATAATTATTATTTAAGAGGCAACAGCAGAGATATGTATACTTGATGTAAAAGAAACTATAGGTATAAATAATTTTAAATTTAAATCAAATTTATAAAGGTGTTCACATGCCACTTTACTGTGACATCCAAATGTGTATTTAAAAATCCCTGAATGAAGCTGCATTGGAGGAAACATGAATCCAAACAGCAATAGTTGGAGTCCCTCCCAAGGGACTTCCTTCCTAGACTGCATTAGAGAAGAGCAGAGTTCTCAAGAACTCAAAGAACTGCCATATTTATAAATGCAGACTGTCCAGCTCAGACCCTAGATCTTTCAGGACTCCATTCTAATTATCTGTCCAATTGGTTTAACAGTAGGCAACTACACTCACATGGCTTATTCACTGCCTACTTGTAGCCAAATGTGTCAAAAGACTGAGGGGAGTGTCCTACGACAGACTGCGCATCTGGCCATCCTACACTTACCCACAATCAAGCTCTTCAATCCTTTGGCACAGCTCCCAGGGTACTATTAGTATCTGGTGACTAAATATGCTCCATTTGTTTGGGCTAATAATAGTAACTTGACACCTAGGAAGGGTAGACACTTTTTATTTTAACATAGGATTCCTAGAAGTCTAGCATATTATCTCAAAGAAATTAATTTCTAAGGTTAGGATCAGAGGACACCAAAGCATTTCTTTGTTTGTCCCAAATCAGATTGTAGAGGTAACTCAGGATGAACATGGAGCCTCCTGCTCTCCTTGCTTCCTGAAGCTGAATTCCTCACGTGCTGTCCCAAAGTAACTACTAACTCAATAGACCAAAGGCTGAGAAGCTTCATTTGCCTGGCATAAACCATCTACAAAGCAGAGCACTGAATCACATTGATCATGCAAGAGGAACAGAGTGAATCTCTTAGCATGCAGATTGAATCTATCTGCTTTTTCAACTGCAGCAAAGCAAAGGAAGTCCTCTCTTTCACTCTCTCAATGCCTAGCAGACATTTACCTAACCCTCAGTCTATAAATTAAATATTCACAAAACTCATAATAACTGGCATGTCATTGTTAATTTCAGCTTAGAATTCCCAGGGAAAGATAAACTGTATGCCTCTATAATTTTGAGGTCAATATCAGGAGGTTCAGTGACCAGTTCTTACATCAGTCATCCCTTGGTACCCCTGTCAGTGCCATAATTTTGGATTGGAAGGACCATGAGCAGACCTGGATGGTCACTCTGAAGATGCATTCATCCCATGGGGAGGAAAAAAAAATCACTGAAAGCATCAAAGTAGTGAAAGACAGATTGCTCAGAAAAGGAGAAGGAGTAGTAAATTGATCAGTTGGATACCTTTGATTGAATCTAATAACATATATAATTGAATATACATATATATATGTGACAATAATTTGCTAGGCAGGCAAAAAACAAGTTATAGAAGGGCAGAGCTTCTAAAAGGCAGGAGAATTTGTTGCAAGAATTTTGGATGAATTCATATACCATAAGGCAGTATTGCATTTTTAGCACCTTTCTCAAGAGGGAAAAGAAAAATAACATTCTGTAACTCTCTATCAAGGGAGTTTAGGAAGGATTGAATTATAATAAATGAATTTACATGAGGAATCATTTTCATCAAACATGAATGTTTAAGATGAAAAAATAAGACATTATGCACCCAAGCCTCTTTAAAATAGTCCTGTTAGGATGTGAATTTTAGGATCTGATAATTTATGACTGTCACCAGCCCCTGGCCTGTCACCTGTATCTTCTCCATGCCAATCTATTCAAAAGAAGGAACTGCTCATTCCCAAATGTGAAGAATTTACATTTTATCTACTCTCTCATTCCAAGTCCAGCAGTATGGGCAGAAAAGACTGTCAGTCTGAAATATGCTCAAAGGGCCTATGTGAGTTCTGCAGGAGGCCTGATCTGCAAGGTGTGATTTGAGCAGTGCTTAAAGAGCTCCCCAGTACCACCACCACTCACATACTACCCCACAGGCTGACACAGAGCCTGGAAAGGCATCCTCTTTTTGTTTTAATTCTAGCATTGATGCTAGGGTGTCTGTGTTAGCACATACAAATACCCTTTTTGGATCAATCATGTATCAAATTAATATTCCCCACAAAAGTTGATCATTGATTAGTTCCTAAATAGCAATAATAAACAATGTGACAAGAAGCATATATGCATAGCCCATGGACATGGACAATGGTGTGGGATTACCTGAAGGTGGGGGCTGGGTAGACGCAGGCAAAGGGGGAAAAAGTGGGGACAGCTATAATAGCATAAACAGTAAAACGCAATTAAAAGCTATAAAAATCAACTTTGCAAAAAAAAAGGATGTGACAAGGAAAAGATAAGTTTTAATTGTGGAGGAGGATATTGGGAAAAGTGTCAAAAGATCCTTTACAAACATAGCTAGTCATCACAGTTATTTGCCAGACTTGTTCAAAATACAAAATCCTGTTCCCTGCTTTGTGAAAAGCTGATTCATTAGTTTTGGAATTGGTACAAGGGATATGTACTTCTAACAGATGTTCCAGGTGATTCTAATGATCAGCATGGCTTAGAAGCTGCTGCAGGTCAGTCCTACAAAGGTCTCAACAGTGGTGAGGCCCAGGCAGCCATGGGACAGCACCTAGAGAGTAGACACACTGGGAAGAGCAATTCCTCCTCTCCATTACAGTAGGGCAAAGGCATAAACACAAACAACTAATGACAAGAAAGGAATCAAACCATCAACATCATTATAAAATTCTGACTTGCAGGGGAAAGCCCATTCACAAGCCTAATCAGCAAATGGAGATTCCAAGAATGATGGGCAAGCACTGTCTTTTATATGTCTTAGCTTCTCACCTAGGTAATGAGATCCAACAGAAGTTAATCTCTCACCAATATCGCCAATCAAATAAGTCATTCTTCCTGGTTGAAAGACTAAGTGAAGAGCTTATAGGGAGAGACAGAAATATCACCCCAACACCACCCCTGCCCTGCAGGGAGGAAAGTGGATTGATTTCTCTTTCTAGGGAAACATGAATTAACAGTATACGATTCTCTCTAACAAAGACAACACAAGTCACAATAAAAGTGAATTTCTCTGGGTCAAGATGAAGGCATAGGTAAATGTAGTACTCACATTCTTCCACAAACAAATCAAAATTACAACTAAACTACAGAAAAAACATGATTCAGAACTGTCTGAAATCTAACTGAATGGAGGTCCTACAATTAAGGATATAAAAAAGCCACACAGAGACTGGTAGGAGGTGCAGAGACACAGAACAGGCTGGTCCCACACCCATGTGTGGCAGATAAAAATCAGGAGGGTAATCTCCTCTGTGAAGGCCCCTCTAAAGACTTAGGGGCCCCAGCCCCACACCAGGCCCCCCAGCCCAGAGTTCCAGTACCAGGAAGAGAAGACCCTATAACTCTAGCTATAAAAATCAACAAATATTGTGGCTAAGTAAGATGGAGGGGCTTCTGGAGTCCCAGGCATTCCTCTTAAAGGGTCTTTGCACACAGGCTAACTGGGACTCATACTCTCCGAGCACCAGTGCTGAGGCAGCAGCTCAAAAGGCACCACCTGTGGGGAGGAACTGACTTCTCTGGCATCAGAGTGAGAGTTGGAGAGGCAGAACTGCTGGCAGAGGCCTTTGTTCCTTTTCTGAGCCTTTACCCCACAGAGCTAGCAAGTAGGCACAATATCTAAGTCTACATCAAACTGGCTAACACTTTCACCCCACCCTGGTGATTCCCTGACACCCAACCCCAGCCAACTTTCAGGCCCATCCAAGCTGTTTCCAGTGGTCTTTCCATAGAATAGCCTGCTGTGGCTCATGCTTCAGAATTTCCTAAAATCACTCAAATGAGCAGTATTTGGCCTCAGCATGCCCTATACCTCTTGCTAAATGGCCCAAGCCTGGCACCAGTGGCAGCCAGCCTTGCTTTAAAGGTTAGCTTCTCCCAGGCACCTCCAAGCACAGCACAATCAGCAGCCATCTGCAGATCACTTTGTATCACTCACGCCAGGAGGCCCAGGGCAGATGGCAGGTGGCAGCTGACCTTAGCTTAAATTTCCCAGGTGGTTCCAGAGCCAGCACACCCAGAGGATAACTTGAGACAATGTCAAAACACCACCCCACCACCTTCACAAGCAATACATTCAATGGGTAGACTCATTAGACACCAGAGACCTGTTGAAACTTGAAGTAAGCTCTGCTCTGTGGGTTGGGGGTGATCCTCCAACATAGTCCCAGCCAGTCCTCCCAGCCAGTCTGTCTGGGGGCAAATTCCTTCCACTTATGTGCTGACAGCAATCGAATCTCAACTACAACTGGAGCATGCACAAAACCCATGAAGGGGTGGGGTGGAAACACATCAGTAGTGCCCAGCTCTGGTGAACAGGGAGGCTGTGCCACTGGACCCTACCAGACACCTACTATATTAGGCCACTCTACCAAGCCCAGGAGATAGTAGTAGTAGTGGTGCTACCTAATATATAGAAACAAACACAGGGAAAAAGTCACAATGAGGATACAAAGAAACAGGTCCCAGGTGAAAGAACAAGACAAAGAACTAAATGAAATGGAGGCAAGCAAACTAACAGATACAGAGTTCAAAACAATGATTATAAGGATATTCAAGGAACTTAGAGGAAACTTCAACCGCATAAAAAAAGATATGGAAACCATGAAAAAGAACCAATAAGAAATGAAGAATACACTAACTGAAATAAAGAATAATTTACAGTGAATCAACAGTAGCAAGATGAAACCAAGAATCAAATCAGTGATTCGGAATATAAGGAAGCACAAAACGCCTAATCAGAACAGCAAAAAGAAAAAAGAATCAAAAGGAAAAATGAGGACAGTGTAAGGAGCCTCTGGGACAACCTCAAGTGTACCAACAATCACATCAAGGGGGTGCTGGAAAGAGAAGAGAGAGGGCAAGAAATTAAAAACCTATTGATTACAGTGCTTCATTTTGTGGAAGTACTGCCATTATCCTGCTGAAAGAAAATCTTGTGTTGATCATTTTTGATTTTGCCTTCATAAGGGTAAAATCGTGATGGACTGACATGGACAATTCTCAGAAAAAAGAGGGGGGAAAAAACCCTGTTTGAAAAAATAATGACAGAAAACTTCTCTATTTTCCTGGTAAAAGAAATAGACATACAAGTCCAGAAAGCAGAGACTCCAAAACAAGACGAACACAAAGAGGCCCGCACCAAGACACAGTTAAAGACAAAAAAAAAAAAAAAATCTTAAAAGCAGCAAGTAAAAAGCAGTTAGTTACCTACAAGGGAGCTCCAATAAGTCTGTCAACTGATTTCTCAACAGAAACTTTGTAGGCCAGGAAGGATTGGCAAGAAATATTCAAAGAGATGAAAAGAAAGGATCTACAACCAAGGTTAATTACCCAGTTATCATTTAAAATCGAAGGACAGATAAAGAGCTTTCCAGACAAAACTAAAGGAGTTCATCACCACGAAGCCAGTATTATGTGAAATGTTAAAGGGCTTTATTTAAGAAGAAAGAAAAAAATAAAAATATATAAACAATAAAATGGCAATAATACATATATACCAACAGTTGAATCTAAAAACCAAAATAAATGAACAAGCAGAACAGAAACAGACTCATAAATACAGAGAATATTTGGACAGTTGCCAGACAGGAGGAGGGTTGGGAGAATGGGTGGAAAAGGCGAAGGGATTAAGAAGTACAACCTGGAGGTTACAGAGTAGTCACGGGGATGTTAAGTCAATATATTCTAATGACTACGTATGTTGTCAGATGGGTATGAGCTGATCACTTTGTAAGTTATATAATGTCTAATCACTGGGTATACACCTGAAACTAATATAATATTGTCTATCAGCTATAATTTTAAAAATGTTTACATTATTTTTTTAAATAAATAAAAAGTGAAAGTAAAAATAACAAAACAAAGTTGATATGTTCAGTAGGCATCTTTCATCCAGGAGTTTTAGAAAATGTTCAGACACTTTATCCCAGGTGAACTTCAAGTTCCTTCCCCAACCCCCTAAGAATGAAGTTCAGTCTTGCCTGAGGGGACACACCCAGCTCCAACACAGGACAAACCCAATTCCTGTATCACAGTGTCAGGCCTGCTCCTTCCTTTGTGTGTGCCTGTGTCTTAATGGTAGTATTTTATGACTCAGCTCGATGCATTTGATGGGAAGTTAAAACAAAAATAATGTAGTACTAGATACCAAACCCTGAGGTGCGCCAAGGTAAGCACTGAGTTGCCTGTAAATTAACATGGGAATGTTTCTTGGGGAGAATGAAGGTGCTGAAAAATATTCGCCCAGTTTAAAAACGGGGCAGGCTCTGACAGAGGTGCTTGGAAAATGATTTTGAAGACATGCAAGTGTCTCTCCAGTTATCATTCTCCCTGTCCCAATAATGTCTCAGTGATTTTTTTTTACTGCACGTCACCATGGCGATTTATCAGGCGCACTAGATATCTCTTCCACCTAAGCCAAACTGAATGTCAGTTGTGTTTAAGAAAACAACCTCCCAACCTCTTTAACATATGCGAACACGAGAGGCACATTACCAACTTCCAGATTTCTCTTTTTCTCTGTACTTTGTGAGAGCCGCTGTCTAAATCCTCAGCATGTCAGTCAATAAACAGAGCCTCCCAGGGCACTAGCGAGCTGCGCCCTTAGTGAAGTGATGAATCTGGACTCAAGAGTCCAATGTATTTACTCAATGAAGCTTTCAATTAAAAACCAACAAGAAAGCCCAAGATGAACTCAAATATTGGAGAAATGAGAAAACTGGCATGTGTTAAACAAATATTTATAATGCAAAATGTGCTGTGTGACAATCGAATGGAAATCTAAATGCTGGAAGGAACACCAGAGGCAAGTGACTTCAAAAGAAAAGAAAAGCCATCTTTTCTTTGGGAAAAAAAAAAGTTTAAAAGGAGAAAGGGGCAATTTGCCTTTGTTCTACCGCCTAATAATATTTGTTCATGAAAATATTTTGATGGTTTGAACCTCTCAAGAGGTAACAAAATAGAATTTTTATTTGATTCAGGATATATTTTTGGTGTTTTACAGCATTGGATTTTGACTATATTTAAGCTCCGGTCCAGTTCAGACTGGTTCCCTGGTTGGTTTGAAAACAGGGGGATAAAACAGGCTGTATTTCTGTTGGAGGAAAAGTACGTATTTTGAGTTCACCTATAAATTCAACAAATTAATACAGTTAGTTTCAGGGTTCAAGATTTAATCCATAGTTTTATTTAAGATCAACCTTCACACAGAAAATTCTGGCCATATTTATTCCCTGTTCCAACATTTGCCTCCCATGATGGCTATGCCCCAATTTATAGTAAGCAATAGGCTATTTTTATTTCTCCACATAAAAGTCACATGACTTTTTGTTACCATAGTGTTTTATTTACACCTCACAATTATGATACACAACACTAGAATTGATATATCTTGTCCAGGAACTGTTTGTAACATGTGTAGGTGGTGTTAACTTATTTCTTTTCCAAAATCCTCACTTCACTGCTTTCTCAGGGGTGGCTCTGCAAGTGTAGTGTCATGTATCAGTAATTTTTTTAAAATACCACATTTCTTCTTATACTGGCTACCTTACTTTATGTACCTCTGAAATCACTATTTACAAACCACAAAGCTGACACAAAGAGTATCACTGTTGTATTGTAACAATGACAAGATATACAGCCACATTTACCTGATTTTTTTGTTTGCTTTCCTCTTAAAATTTTAGGCATTACCAGACAGAAGGCTTTTAAATCACAAAACATAATATGAAACAAAATTCTGAGGTCTAGAACAATACTCTTCTGAGAACAATTTCTCTAGGTGCCTGTGTGAGGTATGTCAGGGTGCTTTTCCGCCCAGAGAGCTCCCCCTTCCAGGGCATTTATCTTGTCCACGATGCTCCCAGTTTATCATGGAAAGGGTTTACACAGCCCTGAAAGGCATCGTTAGCACCTTATTGCTTCTCTGCACTCACATACAGCATGGAGATGGAAGCAGTAAACCAGGGAGAAGGGAGCAATCCTTCACAACAGTCTTTTACGGGGGCAAGCTCCACTCCCTGCCAACTCCACCCTAGATCACAGCACGTACTGTTGAACAAATTCAGGAGTGCAGGAACACAAGCGGTGAGCCATACAACCAGCGTGCTGATTGCTCTAAGTTCCTCTGGAGGGATCTGTAGGTCCCTGTGTTTTCCTGCAGTTTCAGTTGTGATCTCCTGATGTTTTAAATGACAGGATATCCCCTACCTGGCTGAGCCTTTTCCAAGGCTGCATATACACCATACATACTTAGCACTAAGACTACATTTCAAGCAGTACATTTTGACATAACTCATTTGATGAGGTTGTTTTGATGTTCCAAAATACCCAAGATAGAAGTAAGTCACTATTTTTCTTTCTTTAAATTTTTCTTCATAATAAAAAAAATGTGCAGTACTCCATCCTTGAGTGTCACCCTCATTCGAGGTGCCCACACCATTGTTCCAACATATCCTGAGGGTCATTCCAAATGGATGCTGGTTCCACCTGCTAGCTGGCAATTTTCAAAAGGTAAAAGTTTAATGGGTTGTGTTTCAGGTTATACTAAAATGCTTCTAATCTAAAATGACTGGATTAAACTATCACAGCAACATATCAAAATAAGCATGGATGTTGTTGGGAGTTCTAATCCTGCCTAATACCGGTCAGGGCCTTATATCATAGCCACCATCTAGCTCTTTCAAACACTTACCCTCTTCCCCAGAATAATTCCTACCATCCTCTATCAAAATGCACCTGTCACTGGCTACACCTGCTGGGGGCCCAGGGCTCTGATAACATAAGAATCTGATTGGAGCACTTATGAACATGGCTAGTAGGGAAAGGCAACGAAGAGATCGTTTCTAATCACCAACTGTACATTCTGTAAACATTACATAATTTACTACACACATACACAAAGCGTGTAAGGTGTTATTATACTTATTTTACAGATAAGAAAACTGAAGCCCGGCTATTTACAGTTATTCCCATATTCACTCACCTAATAAATGACAGAGCAAGAATTCAATGTGGTTCTGTCCAATTCAAACATCTGTGTTCTTCGTACCTCATCAAGTGAATTAATCCACTAATATTCTCAGAGAATATTTGCATTTTATTCAAAGCTTTAACATCTTACAGGAACTGAAAGGACTCCATAATAAATGCAGGCTGGGAGGAAGAACTGCCGTTCCCCGGAGGGCCAAGATGAACTGCCCATCAGGCCAGCAGTGAGGGCAGAATATGAACGACCCTCTATCAGCCTCATTTAGATTGCTCTTCAACAAAGTTCCAATCCACGTCCCTCCGGTTCGTTCAGGGTTAGAGGACAATGAGGCTGACACTGCTGGCTGACTACCAATAAGCTTTCTTTCCTCTTTCATAAAAAATGCTGGATTTCTTACTGCAGTCCATGGCTGCCCAGAAACAAAAGTAAAGAAAAATAAACTGTTTCTTAGACTCCTCTGCAGTTCTGTGGGGCCAGATACCCACGTTCTGGCTGATGAGGTCCAAGCACAATTGTGTCACACCTCCAGGGACCATTCTTCAAAGCTGGTTGGCAGGCGCCCCTTGTCCCAGCCCTTCCTCCTCCCTACAGCCTAGAACGTGAACCTGACAGCCAATGCCGGTGCCATCTTCTTGGGACGCTAACTGCTATCAGAGGAACAGAAGACACAAAAGGTAGATCCACAAGCTGGAGGGACACTAGATTGCTCACAACTTGTCAAACAGGGGCACCTTAGACTGCCTACATGCCTCCACACTTCCAAGTCAGAGTGAAGTAAACTTCTAACTTACTTACTCTGGTTCCCTTCTACCATGAGATAAATGAAGCCAGTCTTTAGTGAGAAACACAGGCAGGGTTGATAGTAAATGCCTCCCAGTCTTGTGAGCCCTGTGAACAATGGTCGAGCCTAAGAAAGAACAATTTGTTCAATAAACACTAGCTTAGAATATGAAGATCTCAAGGAACATTAATGAGGAGGAAAGAATTATTAAAATAATGAAATAAAATTATATCAATGTGGCCTTTTATCCAGTCTTAATGTAACCACCATAATTTGAATAGTGTTGTATCATTCTCCATAACCAATGTATTAGCATAAATAGAACATTCAAGTGTATCTCATAATTATTCAATTATGATGATCAAAGGACAGCCAAACCTGGTACCAAACCTCTGCCTAAGAAAATAGCATTACTCTTTAAGAAAAGAGATCAGCTTTGATGCCATTAGCAAAAAATGTGTTATTTTCCTGCTTTAATAAGAGGATAAAACATCATTTAAACTTCCTAGGAGACAGAGAGAAATGGAACATTTTATTATTCTCAAAAGTGTTGTAACTGTGACTGAAAATCAATAACTTTATGGGAGTTTAGATCTGGAGCCCTGACCCCCGGGTCGAAGGTGAGATTGCCTGGCTGGGCCAAACTAAGAGCTTCCTAGGACAGAGCTGTTGTCTGCTGTGTGTCTCTGCAATTACATTTGCAACCACATCCACAGGCCATGGTTCTTCATCCTCTGGGGATATTCTCTTGCCTCAGAAAGATAAAGACAAGGAACTGAGAACAATGTGCATTTTTGAAACATCATGAAAGTCTCTCTCAGAACATGGTCAGACAGTGCCCAATCACCTGGGAAGCAACACTTAATCACTATTCCATGCACCTTCTGCTGTAGACACGTGGGGAAGTGAAGTATAACCTGCTCCGGGACTTTCCTGAGGCAAAAAATCTGCCCAGTTCTTCTCTAGGCAGATTCTAGGCTGCCATAGCCCAGTTCAGAGGAGGCAGCTGCTGGGCGCGTTTGGCCGTACACCTAAACAGGGGCCGCCGGCATTCCGAACTAAAACTTGACATTGCTGAGACCTCAGGAAAAGAACCCACAACAATGAGAGCCTCCCTAAGGGCTTGGAAAGGAAAGCAGTTTTTCTAGATTTTTTAAAAACTTTTGGCTGAACCTAAAATCAGAGATAATCTTACGAAAAGAAAGTGCTTTTCAGAACTTGTACTTTGGAAGGCCAAGCTTCTAAAAGTATAAGAGGCAGAAAAAAAGATAATATGGTTCTTAAAAAGACCTAAAAACATCTAAGTTCAAGATACCTAGAAAACTTAACACCAATGGTACCCATCCAATAACTCACCAATAGTCCCTGTGTTCTGGGTTCTCACATGCCACAGCCCTGAGCCCCATATCTCCTGGCGATCTCCCAGCTTGCCTACAACGATTAGAATCTGCTATGTCATAGTGTCAGGTGGCTACTGTTTTAATCAGGGTGAGTTAGTCTGTGCTCTTGCAATAATTAAACCCTGTATCTCAGTGGCTTATCTTAATAAAAGTTCATTTCTCACCCACAGCACAGTCAGTCTGAGGAGGACTGGGTTGCTCTCCTCTGACCATAACTTAGAGAGACCAAGCTGGCAATAATGGAGTTTTAAAAACCATGTGAAGAACCCTGAAAATTGGTCAAGGAGAAATAATCACCAATTCATTAGCATTCTGGAAGACAGTGAAAGAGAAGATAAGGAGGAAATAATAAAAAACATCACCACAACTATTCTCTAAAAATCAGTAAGGAAGAAATCACTTTTAAAAGGTTTTCAAAACATGTATGAAATACAGATGATGTCACACAAAGTGTTTAAACTCTAGAATTAAAAGTAAAAATAATAGATTCCACATTTAAGTGAGATTGTATGGTATTTGTCTTTCTTTGACTGGCTAATTTCACTCAGCATGAACAAAATAAACTGACAAACAAAACAGAAACAGAGGCATGAATACATGGAACAGACTAACAGCTATCAGAGGGGAGGTGGGCTTTGGGGGACCGGCTGAAAGAAGGTGAAGGAATTGGCCGAAAATCATGCGTGTATAACTGATAGACACAGACAACGGTGGCCAGAGGAAAAGGGGCTGGAGGCCGGGTGGAGGAGGGCAAAGGAGGTGGCAAGGGTGGGGATGGACAGAGACTCTGCTCAGAACAATGGACACGATGCAGTGAGCAGATGATGTTTTACTGAGCTGTACACTTCACATCTGTAGGGTTTTGCAAACCCATGTCATCCCTATAAATTCAATTAAAAAATAAATAAACATTTTTTAAAAAAACAAGAAAAATAAAAAATAAATAAATGAGAATACTCACAAAAAAAGTAAAAATGATATATGTTTCATAGCAAAAAGAGTAGAACATGTGGTATAAGGGACCATTTTTTTTTATTTGAAAATTGTTCAAAGTCTGAAAATAACCTTCCTTTGGTGAGTGAGGGGAAAGGGTGAATGCAAACTGATTCTCGCATAAAGCAAAATTCTAGAAATTAGTGCTTAGCCCTAGGAGAAATCTTTACCAAAAACTGGTGAAGGTTTCAATATTTTTTCTTTAATGAATCACATACTCATTTAAAAAAATATTTTCTAAGCTCAATGATTAGAAAGAAAACGTATAAAGTGGGCAGAATGGGTAGTTCCTGCAATAAATAAGAAAACAGTTCTAAAGAAATTAGCGATATGAAATTTAGTATCTACAAATGCAGGATCCTGTTTGAATCCAAAATTCAACTGCAAACGCCATGTGATCTGACATCTGAAAAGGGGTGGGGCTGGGATAAAAGGAAACTTAGAGGTTTTAATGAATAAAGGGTGTGATTCTCCTCCACTTTGCTCTGAGCTTGGACAGACTATACCTGGAATACTGGATTCGAATCTGGATATGATGAGCAGAATAACCAAGGTGCTGGAGGCTTTGAACTTTTGTCAAATGAGTAGGTGATGAAGGTGGGGGTAGGGGAGTGGGTGGGAATGAATAAAATGAAACAGAAATCTAAGAGAAAATTAATGGATCTGAAGGAAGGAAAGGGTAGGTGCTGGATTTAGGTTCCTAATAATGATACACTTTCAATATCCAGGAATCTGCTGCCTCCTGTTCCAACAGATGCTGAAAGGTGTGTTCAAGACATTGGAGGGAGAATTCAACAAAGAGCAGAACAATGGACTACAATGCTTTTCCAGATTTCTTTCAATTCTGAGATGTTCTAATTCAATGATTAGGATGAAATTAATTTACTGAGTAGTAGATGTCTCTGCAAGATCTTCATAATGAAACTGTACTAATGGATGAAAATTGATTACACAAATTAAAAAGAAGTAGAAGGACCTTCCCTATAGATAGCTGCTGTGCTTCCATTTCATTAGGATTCTCTTGTCAATAGACATTCCTCAGTGAAATCTTCCTAATGGCCTCGGGTCCACTCATCAGAAAGTCACATCTGGGTACAGACCTGGAGAGCCAAAGGAAAGCAATGAATTGCTCTGACCTAGGAGATTCAGTGCTCCTGCTTGTGAAAACACAACCTTCTGAGTTTAGTATTAAATGTCAGCATAAAGCTTCCATTCAAGGAAAAAACAACTCTGAGGGCATGTGGACACAACAAAAATATTTCCAAAGACAGAGTCAAGGAAACATTCCAGTTGGATTTCACATTTATAAAATCTAGATATGAAGAAGTAAACTGATAATACAATAAATTTAAAAAGAATGAGTTGCAATTACTCACTTAATGAAAAGATTGACCACAAGTTCTTATTTCATCAAGGTTAAGATTGTTTTTCAAGTACAAGAAACATTCAACTTGCAGCAAGATTCCACCCTAGATTTAAAGTCACCTCCTATGTAGAATTCTTGATCATTCTCACCTTTGGAAATTTTCAATGTCACTTGATTGCTACATAATTTCCAAATATTTACAAGAATCTTATACCACTTACAAAAAATAACTCAAATGGAGTAAGGTTTAAATGTAAGATCCAAAAACTTCTAGAAGAAAACATAGGTAAAAGCTCCTTGACATTGGTTTTGGCAATGATCTCATGCATATAACACCAGAAACAAAAACACAAAAAAAATATGTGGACTACCTCAAACTAAAAAGCTTCTGCACAGCAAAAGAAGTGAACAACAAAATAAAAGGCAATTCATGGAGAGGAAGAAGTATTTGTAAACCATATGTATTTTTAGGGGTTAATGTCCAAACTATAGAAGGAACTCATACAACTCAATAGGGAAAAAATCCAATTAAAAAATTAGCAAAGGACTTGGATAAAAAATTTCTTAAAAAGATATCATCCAGAGGGGAGAGGGGAGGGAATTTCAGGGGGAAAAGGGGAAGGGTTTACAGGAACAAGTATAAAAGACACATGGACAAAAACTAGGGGGGATGGAAATGGGAGGGAGGTGGGGAGGGCTGGGGCGATGGGCTGGGATGGGAGTAAAAGACAGAAAACTGTACTTGAACAACAATTAAAATAAATTTTTAAAAAGATAATAAAAAAATAATAAAAAGAAATTAAAATGTTGATATTACCATAAAAACAGATAGAATTTTTTCCTTCTAATCTTTTCCCTAACTAGGAATATTTTATCTGTAAGTAGAAAGTGTTCTATAAATGCAAACTTTTTAAAATTAAAAGCATTAGTAAATACCAAAAAAAGGTATCAGGTACATGAAAAAGTACTCAGCATCAGCAATCATCAGGGAAATGCAAATCAAAAACACATTGAGATATCACTTCATACGTTAGAATTAGAATGGCCATTAATGAAAAGACAATAGATAACAAGTGATTGCAAGGATGCGGTGAAAAGGAAACCCTGCTACATTATTGGAGGGAGTGTAAATTGGTGCAGCCACTATGGAAATGGTATGGAGACTCTTCAAAAATTTAAATATAGCCCTGGCTGGCATAGCTCAGTGGATTGAGCGAGGGCTGCTAACCAAAGCATCGCAGGTTCGATTCCCAGTCAGGGCACATGCCTGGGTTTCAGACCACAGCCCCCAGCAACCGCACATTGATGTTTCTCTCTCTCTCTTTCTCCCTCCCTTCCTCCCTAAAAATAAATAAATAAAATCTTTAAAAAAAATTTAAATATAGAACTACTACATTATCCAGCAATTCCACTTCTGGGTATGTACCCAAAGGAAGGCATTATTTTGAAAATATATTTATATCCCCAAGCTCATTGCAGCACTATTTACAGTTGCAAAGATCTATACACAATGGAATACAGTTGACCCTTGAACAACACAGGGGCGAAGAGGGAACCAATGAAACACCTCAGAAACCAGCCCCAGCGGTCAAAACTCTGTGTATAACTTTCAACTCTACAGTTGGCTCTTCATATCCTTGGATTCAATCAACCATGGATTCAAAACAGTATTTTCGATCACAGGTTAGGAAATCAGTGGGTTGGGAGTGTGAACATACTGTTTTCCATCTCTGATTTGTTGAATCTGGTTTTGCACCCATGGATGTAAAGGGTTAATTGCATTTATTGAAAAAAAAAATCCATGTATAAATGGGACCCATGTTGTTCAGGGATCAACTGTATTACTTGGCCATAAAAAAATAAGGAAATCTGTGACAACATCGATGAAACTTGAGCGCATTATGCTAACTGAAATAAGTTGGACCAAGAAAGACAAATACTGTATAATCTCGCTTACACATGGAATCACAAAAACAAAACGAAACATAGAAACAGACAGCAGATCGGTGGTTGCCAGGGTGAGAGGTGAGGGTGGGAGAAATAGATGAAGGTGGTCAAAGGGTGCAAAATTTCAGTTAAGATGAATGAATTCTGAGGTGCAACGTACAACATGATTACCATAGTTGACAATACTGTATTGTATATTTGAATATTGCTAAGAGAGTAGATCTTAAAAGTTCTCCCAACCAAAAAAGAAAAAGAAATTGCAACTATGAAGGGATGGATGTGTTAACTAACTTCATGGTGGTGATCATTTACATTATTAATTTATATATATATAATCATTATGTTACACACCTTAAATTTACATAAGATGTCAAGTAAGTATCAATAAAGCTGGAATTTTTTTAATTTACAAGAGAAGCTATAGCATCATAAAAGTGATCTTTGTAAAGTTAGAGGGAACATTTACCAGTTATCAAAAAATTTTTTAATGAAAACAGATTTCAAGGTTTTCTTGTGCTATGTTTTAGAAAAAACATGAAAGATGATAGATTGATAGATCCTATTATAGCTTAATATGTATATTAATATATACATACTATACATTTATATATCAAACTTCAGAGAGATTACAGTCCCCTCCTCAATATTCCTGGTTTTAATAACTAAGCACACAACTTAAAACTATATAACATTCCCCACTTCTAAAGTGAAACTGTTACATATACACTTTGGAGGGCAGCACTCTCCTCAAAGCGCTTGCTATTTCATTCATGAGGCAAGGAGGCAGGCTGAGCAGAAGCCTCTACCAGGAGGTTTCCAGCTAAGGAACACCCAGAGGATGTGACCTGCCCAGAAGGGACCACCAGTGCCTGAGGAGCAATTCGGGTGTGGGCCTTTCACAGCAAATGACCAGATTAATGGAAAGGTCCAGCCCAGGAGAGGGCAGCAACGTCACTCCTCTCTCCTTCAAGCAAGCTCCTGTTCCAACTCCAAGCACTGGGGCGAGAGGGATGGAGGCAGGAACAGGGAATTGTTTAATTTATGCATGAGAACAAAGTTTAAAATAGTCAGGACTGAGTCTCACAGGACTTAGCTGAGACTGCTTTGTTAACACAAAGCGACTGAGAAATCAGGAAGTCAGACTAAGGCCATCAGGTATCATGCTTCCTGACAGAAAGATTGGACACTGCACAGGTGGGAGCAGCTGTTTAGAAAAGCAAAACTACAGTACTTCCTGTTTCTATGCCCAAGAAGTTGAGACCGTTGTATAGATCTAACTACGAGTCTATACATTAAAAATAACTCAAATTTGTATGATGCCTTCAATTCCATATGATCCTTTTATTTCTTTCTCTCTCTTTTTTTTTTTTTTTTTTTGATCTTACAACAGCTATTTTGTTCATTGAAAGCACACAATGAGAAAATGGTAGATCTGGGGCTAAAATGAGTTCTCAAGTCCCATAAAACTCCAAGTCAGTGTTTCTGCTTCCACCTCTAGCTGGTTTCCCCTGGCTGCTCTCTTGTTCTGTGTGTTTTTGTGAGCTGATACAATCAAGTTGGGTCACTTGTCCTTCAGCCTTTATCTGTTCTTGTGACTGTTTCCACCTCCTATTTTTTCTCTCTAGCCATTACAACTTCCCTCCCACACCCATCCCTCCCCCACCCTACCACCACTCACTTCGTGTTTGTTCACTCTCATAGGGAAGAAAACAGTCACTGTATCCAAATGCCAGGATCGGTGGTGTCTGCAGGAAACAACTCACACAGAAAGGGAAGACTCAGCACTCAGCAGCAGGAAGACTTGGCCCTGAAGGGAATACTTCACAGCTGTTGTGAGAATCCAGGTTGTGGGTGGGTTGTGTCTCCCCCCTCCGGTGAGAAGGATAGGCTTGTCAAATCAAAGCTGGTATTTCTTCTTTAGTGTCTGATTTAGGAGATTATACATCAGAGGGAGGCACTTGTAGTAAAAGGATTACAGCATTATAGAAAAATAATTGGAATGCTTCCTCTCTCTGCATATCATAGCTTGTTAACGTTGCTGTGGGAACTAGCCAGATTAATTAGGACGATGGAATGTGCTTCTGTCTCTAGCTCAACACTCTGATAATCAGAGATATTCTGCTTATCCTAGTAAGTGTTAAGTCTGGAGTTAAACCAAAAGAGGGAACTGAAGAAATTAGCCTGAAAATTTTGACAGCTTCCCATCACTTATCCTCCCCCAAAATGATCTATTCAGGATCATAGGGAAGAAGTGGGTTATCATGTTGTCCCATTGTTCACAATGCTGCTCTAACATAGCCAGATCTGGGAAGTGAAGGAAAATAACATTTGTTGAGTGCCTGCTCTGGGCCAGGCACTGAACTAGGTAGGAGCTTCACAAATGCTATATCACTGAATTCTCCTCACAACCCCATGAGTTTATCTACACTTTCAGGGAATGAACTGATGCCTGGAATTCACAGACAGGCACTTTTTTCAGTCTACCAGGCACCAACTCCGCAGTAAAGCTCTTTATCAGTGATAATGCCACATATTCACAACATCTCTGCTTCCTGGGCACTACCCAACTTCCTTGGTAGTTAAATTGGGGCCACTTGACTAAGGCCTAGCAAAGTGGACTGTCAGTGGAAGGAATGCATCATCCACTGTTCAAACCTTTTAGAGCAGTGGCGTCTCCTTCATCTTCTGCTTCCTTTGGAAACCACGTGGCAGCAACATAAGGGAGGCAGCACCCGGATGGCTGACTCAGCAGGTGGACGGTGATCTCAGCTGACCATGTTGGATGTCCATGAATAAGAAACAACGTATCTGTCCTAGCCACTGGAATGTCAGCTTGTGCTTGATACGACATAGAGGACACCACAAAAGAAAAAATGACAGAGGCAGAGGGACCTTCACAACAAAGCTAGTAAGCAGGTTTATCTATCCTGACTGGGGAAATAAAGCAACTGAATGACTTGTTGAAAATATAGATTTTTTAATTAGGAGTATTAAAAAGTGATAGGACAGATCCTGAACAGGTAGCTCAGTTAGATAGGGTATTGTCCTCATACACTAAGGTTGTGGTTTCATTCCCCAATCAGCCCACATACAAGAATCAACCAATGAGACTTCCAATCAAGATAGTGGTATAGGCATACATGGCTCACTGCTTCACACAAATACAACAAAATTACAACTAAAATGTAGAACCATTGCTAAGAACCAACAGAAATCTAGTTAAATGGAAGTCTGACAACTACAAATTAAAGAAACCACATCCATCCAGACTGGTAGGAGCGGAGCAGATGCAGAACAGACTGGTCCCACATCCACGTGTAGTGGATAAAAATTCAGGAGGGATATCTTGGAGTGAGAAGTCTCAATCCTACACCAGGCCCCCCAGCCCAGGGTACCAGTGAGAGGAAGATAAGTCTCTATAACTTCTGGCTACAAAAACCAGCAGGGACTGAACCAGTGGAAGAAACTTCTGGAGACACAAGCAGTTCCTCTTAAAGAACCCATATAGGGACTCACCTACACAGACTCACTCCCTCTGGGTTCTGACACCAGGGTGGCATCTTGAGGAGCTACAGGGTTGTGCAGGGGGAAGCTTAAGTGTTTGGCATCAAGAGGAGCAGAGGTCACTGTCCTTTTCTGGCAAATTCCCCACAGATCCAGCAGACTGGTGCCATATATAAGATTCCATCAACCTGGCTAACACTGTTTGACCCATTTTGGAGATCCCCAGAGATACCGCCCCACCCAATTTACAAACCCACCCATCCTGCTTTTCCATATGAATGGCTGGTCTGGGTTTATGCCTCACAACTTCCTAAATCCTCTCAAACAAGCAACAGCTGGCCTCAGTGAGCCCTGGGCCCAGAACTAGCAGCCTAGATTTATAGCTTGGCTTTGTCTGGAAATCTCCAAGCTCAGCTCAAGTAGCAGCCATCCCAAATTGCCTTATAACTCAGGCAGTGTGGCTCTGGGAAAAAGACAGGTAGGGGCTTACCTTAGCCTGCACCACCCAGAAAACCCCAGAGCCAGCACACCGAATGGACAGCTACAAATGATGTTGGAGCACCACCACCCTGCCCCCACACAGCTGATCTTCCACAGAGGGTGGAGGTTGGTGGTCAGTGGTCACAGCCAGTCCTTGCAGCTGACTGGCCTGGGTAAATCCACTCCATTGATGTGCCAACAGCAACCAATCCTCAACTACATGAGGTGAGAGTACTCAGCCCACATGAAAAGTACACCTTAAGTACCCAGTTTGAGTGATAGGGGAGGCTGTGCTCCTAGATGCCTACTGTATTAGACTACACTACCAAAGGACACTGAGTCAAAGCAGCTCTACCTAATACATAGAAACAAACATAGGGAGGCTGCCAAAATGTGGATAAAAGAAATATGGTCCCAATAAAAGAACAGATAAAAACTCCAGAAAAAGAGCTAAACAAAATGGAGATAAGCAATCTATCAGATGCAGTGTTCAAAACACTGGTTGTAATGATGTTTAAGGAATTTAGCAAGGATCTTAACAGCATAAAAAAGATTCACTCAGAAATGAAGGATACACTAATTAAAATAAAGAATGATTTACAGGGAAAAACAGTAAAGTGGATGAAGCCAAGAATGAAATCAATGGTTTAAAACACATGGAAGCAAAAAACAACCATCAGAACAATAAGAAAAAAGAATTAAAAAAGTGAGGATAGTATAAGCAGCCTGTGGGACAACTTTAAGCAATCCAATGTTCACATCACAGGGGTGTCAGAAGAGAAGAGAAAGAGCAAGAAATTGGAAATCTATTTGAAAAAATAACGAAAGAAAACTTCCCCAATTTGGTGAAAGAAATAGATATACAAGTACAGGAAGCAGAGTCCCAAACAAGATGGATGCAAAGAGGCCCATTCTAAGACACATCATAATTAAAATGCAAAATAAATAAATAAATAAATGAATAACCAATGAATGGATAAATAAGTGGAACAAACCAATATTTCTCACTCTCACTCTCACCTCTCTTCCTCTCTTTCTCTAAAATCAATAAACAAAAACAAATAAAATTAAAAAATGATAATAGGACATCATACCATCTTTTTAAAATAATTTTTCATACCTTCTCACTATCCTTATGCAACCAATGTTGGTGTCTCCTTAATTCCTCAATTGACCAGAAAAATAAATCACTCCCACCCATTTTCCTTGAACAGAAAGTATATAGAAAGCCTACAGTAAAAAGGGCCATTTTCTTTTTCCTTAGGTATCATGGAGTGACTTAAAAAATATATATCCATTACCTCATTCACTTGGGTAATATACATAGTCAATCCATAGAGTTCACTACTCTGAATGGATGTCATTATAAGCCTGAGATAAGCAGTTTGATAATGTAATGTAACCTAATATGCAGTTAATTAAAGTTTCTTCTTGATGATAAACTGTTGATCTGTCCCCCAAATACTTAAACACAAATAAAAAGAGCAACAGAAAAGTGAGAATCTTGGAAAATTCTGAAGTTAAAACAATTATCTTCGGCAACTCACTTCTTATCTCAACTTCTCCTTCCCTTATGATTTTCCATTTTCCTCTTACCTCAGGTATTCAAAAACCTCATATCCTTCCTGATTCCCAGAATCTCCATACATGCCCCCTCGGGCAGCACACTAGCCTACAAAAACTGACTAGACCTCTCTTCGTTTCCTTGGGTCAATCACATGTAACCACACTTTTCAGGTAACCCAAGCCCATGAGTCCCAGGTCTTCAAGAGTTTATATATTACCATTCCTAGTTAGCTTATTTACTTGAACAGTATATTACCTCCTAGTTAACTTGTATATTATTTTGCAAGGGCTTTGTAAAATAAACCTGAATGTACAAGAGCATTTCCAGCACTATGGTAGGCCAACAAAGAAATGATTTTTCAGGAAGGCATTTGCTACCCTCCAGATCATACCACATAGGCAGCTGCCCTCATGCTCATACCTGGACCTCACCACCTTTCATAGGCACGGCTGACATTCTCCTCTGGTTAACCTTCGCCCTCCATGTTAGCACATAGCCACTTTATTGGTCCTGCAGTAGACCCTGGCAGTCTCCCACCTATAGTAAACAAAAAGGAAGCACATTTTAAATTCCCTTTAACTGTAGGGCATCTCCTTGATCTCTCCTATTCCGCACAGACCCACAACCCCAATGGGATCCTCCTGCTGTGGGGACTTCCCCACAGTGCCCTGAAAAGCATTTTCTGTGGGCCTAAGGTCCATGCCTCCAAATACTTTAGTGTTCAAATACTGACTTTATTTCACTTTAATGGAATGTGGATGGAAGAAGCTGGTATCTGAGGATTAAACACCAAACTGCAAACTAATAGAATAAAAACCACCTGAAGAATCTGGACAGCCTGAAGGCAGGATTAAAAAACTAGATGACTAAGCAAGAAGGAGGTCCCCTGACAACTGGGCTAACTACCCGACAACTTTGCCTCGGGCCAGCCCTTCCCAGATACAGGGACCACATCTTCTTCCATTACTGTCAAATATTCAAGTCACTTTTTAAGATGTATCTCTAAAGAAAACCTTCTCTTGCTTCTTCATTACTTCATTCTGTTGCTCACATTCAATTAAGCACACTGTGAAAGCACTATGGGAAAGGCATTGTGTTAAGATTTTTTTTTATGGAATCTAGCCTGTGTTAAATGATATTAAGCTAAAGAACCAATGCAAGACTTCCTGGTAACAGCTGACTCAGAGGACACAGATTTGGCTTCAGTCTTGTCTTTACCCCCCTTCACACACACACACACACACACACACACACACACACACACCCCTCACATAAGTAACCCCACCCCCACCAGCACAAAACAGAGATTCCCAGTCCTTGACAGAGAGAAGCTCAGAGAATGCTAATACATGAAGCAGGAGAAATTAGCCTGCCAGGTTACACTTACCACATAGGAGCAAGAAGTACCAAACAAAGTACTGCAGATAGTGTTGACCTTCAGAGCACAGTGACCGTGCTTACGAATAATGGACTCCCAGCTGGTTAGTACTCAGAGTAACAGCTCCTCCACTCTTGAGAACAGGATGTAAAGTAGAGGAAATGGAAATAAATAAGGGGGAAAAATAAAAATTTGTTTCCACAATAAAAGGAAGAACAGGCTCTCAGAATGCTCAAAATCAAATTGCAGAGATCAGAAACAGAAAAGGATGAGAAATAATCAATGGAAAATGAATAGGATGGACAGTAAGTTCTGACAGTTCAGAGGAAGAAGATTGTAAGGGAAAAAATGGGTAGGATGTAGGAAGACTACTGAAGGGAGTGAGACCTTTTACAGGAGTGACCCTGAAGTAACACTTACAACCTCCAGACCAGACCAGGAAATAAATAAAGTGGCCTTGTCAGCCCATACAAGTATGGCCTGTCATCATTTCCTCCAAAGATCTATCAGACTTTACATGCTCATCCAAGAACAAAAGCAGCGTGGGTCTGTATACCCTACGCAGGAGGCAGCTGCCCGCCTGGTCACACTGCATGAGCCTCGCCATGAATCCAAACTGAAATGCTTTTTCTTGTCCCTTCTCAGACCTTGATTAAGTAACTTTCAACTCTCAGATGCAAAGTGTAAAATGTTCTGCTTTCTCTGAGACCAAAAAGTGGAGCCTGTACTTTTTGTTTTTGACTTCAATAAAACACATAACTGTGAAATTTAATAAAAGGTAAAACTTTATAATTTGTCGATAAAATGTCCAAAAGCAAGACCTGAGACTCTCCACCACCACAAAACCCTAGATGCATCTGTCAACCTGGCAAACTCCCTAGAACACACTGAACCATGTTTTTAAAGTTAGTGCTTTAGGATAGATGTGTCTGGCATCTAATCTATTCCAGTTGTGTACCAAAAATGGGGTCACTGCATATCACATTTTATCATTATTTTCAGTCATAATTTGAGCAGTAGTACCAGGAAATAAAACTTGTATCAGAGAATATCTAAGAGGTAGGATGTCAAGGTCAGATTTCAAGATATATCAATCGAAGACCCTGAATTTAGGCAATAGTGAGATCTGAGAAGCAAATGAACTGAGTGAAACAGAATAAGAATTTATAGCCAGCACTGAAACAGAAGGGTAACAGAAGGCTGGGTGAACAGAACATAGCAAGTGATAGAGGTAAAATCAAGAAATTCCTCAAGTGTGGTCTCTCTCTCCCCTGCCTTGTCAGGAAAGAAAAACAGTAGCTCGAGTAAGTTACCAGAGCTTACAAGAAAGGTATGTGTCAGAGTGTTATTCTATACTGACTGGCCTACATTTGCCTCTTAGCAACTAAGCCTGCTACCATGCTATTGCTGCCCTCATTACTCACCTGGAAGAGATCACTCTGGAACTCTATTGAGGAAATAGCAAATCTCTCTAGGACTTTCCCTGAAACCTAGAGAAGGTTGAACAATTTTCTTTCTTTTTTTTTTTTACTTATTGTTGTTCAGTTACAGTTGTCCCCATTTCCCCCCCCCATTACTGTCCCCTGCACCACCCTCCACCACCTCCCACATGCAGTCCTCCCCCTGTTGTCAAACAAGTTTCCTTTTAGATGCTGCTTTTATGAGTCCATAAATAAACTCATGCGTATATGGTCAACTAACATGTGACAAGACAGCCAAGAGTACTCAATGGAAAAGACAAAGTCTTTGATGAATGATGCTGAGGCAATTGATATTTGCATGTAAAAAAATGAAACCAGATCCTGTCTTATATCACTCACAAAAATTAACTCAAAATGGATTAAATATTTAAATGCAAAACCTGCAACCATAAAACACCTAGAAGAAATCATAAGAATACAGTTCCTTGATGGGAGTCTTGGCAATAATTTTTTTGATATGACACCTAAAGCACAAGCAACAAAATCAAAGTATAGAAATAGCATAGAATCAAGCAATTTTACTTCTGGGTATTTATCCAAAGGAAACCAAATTATTATATCAAAGAGATATTTGCATCCCCTGTTCATTGAGACATTATTTCCAAAATCCAAGACATGGAAACAACCTAAATGTGCATCAACAGATGACTTGAGAAAGAAAATATTATATATTATATGTAAAATATTAAATATTATACATAGTGAAATACTATGCAGCCACAAAAAGGAACCTCTTGGTATAACACCCTTCTACTTGCTAGCTAGGATGCTGCCATATTCATGAATTGCTTAATAAAGCTAATTAGTTATTCACATTTATGTACTTGAATTTGTTTTTTAACAGCAATGGTGAAATCAAAGCAAACTTTTGACAGAATTCTGGAAAAAAGGGGAACAGGCAGCACACCCATGCCTTTCTCTCCATTTCTGAGCACCACTGGTAAATCTTTCTTGGTTTGATCTCCCAATATAATTGGCTTTTCTTTACCAGACAGGTCAGATTAAGCTGATAGACAATGCTACCTGGAACCCAACTGAGCTGGTAGAAGATTCTGCCCAGAGCCAACTGAACTGACAGATGGTACTATCCAGAGTCAATCCCCCTAGTCTTTCAGACTGAAATTCCTGGGATGAAAACCCCAGCCCTTATCTTTCTCCCTGAATTTCATGTTGGCAACTGCTGATAGTTTAATCTGCAGTTTCTCATTTGTTTAAAATCCCCAGATCTCATACTGAAAACCACTGGTAGCTGTTGTATTTCTCCATTTTGTTTGAAATTGGCCCATTTTCCCCATTCTATATAGTTCGCTGGCCCAGTCCTTTCCCCAATCCAAGGTTCCACTGGAATTTTTGGTGGTTAATAGGCCAAAACTTGGACTGGGTCCAACTTAAAAACTTGACTGTGTCTGGGATTGGACTAGGTCCAATTTGAACTAGAATGTGTCCGTTGGGATGCCTCAGGTGGCAATTAAATAAAGATTAGTTACTAAACAGAATTTTGGAAGCCAAAAAGCCATAAATATCAGTAGGGCCTCTTAGTTATTATTTTGGTTCCAAAACAAACAAAATCCTAGATAAAGAAATGGGATCATTTATATCCAAAGAGTAGTTCATGCCAACTTCTGCCACACCTGCTTATTACGTGTTTAACAACTATGCTCACAGAAGCTGCAGATATCTATTGGGCAAAATAGGAAGATCTTACTAAAAACAAAGAAAACTAGAATTACAATGGCCATTGTGAGAAACATTCCGATTAGACAAAACTGTTTATTTAAGAAGCACACTTAAGAGAAGTTGACAGATAGAATGGTATGTCTGCTTTAATTAGTATGCAGAAGCTTATAAACACTTTCAAGGATCCAAAATAGCTTCATGGAAAGACTTGTTACAAAAAGCTAATGAAAAATTAAAGACACAAAAGACAATAGAAAGAGCATGATTATGGGTGTGACTCCTACTTCCTCCTGCCCTTCCTTTTTTACCTGAGTACTCACACTTTACTAATTCTCTGTCTGAACTGCCTTTCCACTCTGAAGAAATTACTAGACAGTTACCATTTAAAATAAAACTATCTGAGGTTGCAAATAAAACCCTTGGGTGTCCTTTACTCCTTGGTCAAAGACTGGACTAAGGGCTGTATTTAAGAAATTTTCTGAAGCTAGCAGGAACCCCAAAAGTTCTTTGAGAAATTTAGACTCATTACGGGGCTTATAATTTAGGAATGCCACATTTTTATCAACCTGTGCACATGTTGGTAGGACCTGGGGAAGCCAAAAAAAAATGGATGCAGGAAACAAACTGGCAAAAATCCAAAGATCTTCAACCAAAAAGGACTCAAAAATACCAACTAATGTTTTATAAACCATTCCTGGAGCTTTCCCTGCCCATACTGATTAGTCTGTTACCCAAACATACAAAGAAAAGAAAGATGAACCTGTTGCAGATTCTAAATTCCCTTGAAACCCCTTTTTCTATGGCATTCAGGGTTCCATAGAGTATAAGACCATTCAGCTTGCTGTAGTAGCCCCCTTTGTAAATGAATTCTTTCCTGACATCAGTGGATTCATTTAAAGGCAGAAAATAAGATAAGAGGCCATCCTGACTGAACTTATGACTGTAGCTGAGCATTTTGAGAGGACCCTGGAGCAAAATTGCAAACAAAAATCCACCAAGCTAATAGTTTTATATCTACAGCAGCTCCAAGGCCCGTGACTCAAAATAGCACCTAGGCCTCCTGCACTGTGCCCCCACTAAAGGTCCAATTCCAAAAGAAATGTTGTTCCAAAGATTGATGTCTCCATTGTAATCAACTGGGACACTGGGAAAAAAGATTGTTCTCAAAAGTCCTGTACGAATTCTTCTCAAATGTTCCCATATCTACCTCCAGAAAAGGACTCCCATGTGGGCCCCTCCCACAACTGGCAGGGCTTCTGAGGAGTTCTTTGATAGACTGTTACCAGTAGTACCCTTAAGTAGCCACGGGAAAACTAAAACCAAAGTTAATGGGGAGACATGCCAAATTCCAGGTGATACAAGGGCTATAATTTTGTCATCAGCAAGGGAATATCACAAAAGGAGTCACACACATCTGTGTCTTTCCACAATGCCAGGTGCATTAGGGGAGACCTCCCCAATAAACCAATAGAATTACACACAGGTTACTCACAGAAAGTGGGCACTTACATGATAAAGTGAGCAGAGCAAGAGTCTGGTGTGAAGTCCCAGTCACTGGGAGCCTCCTCAGGTGTATAGGTGGGTGTTGCTCTCAGCCAAGCAGCTAAAGTGTCTGCATGAGCCCAGTGGTACAGCCAGGCTCGAGTGTTGAAAGGTCCAATCTCTGAGTCATCATAGCCCACAACGGGCAGCCATCTCGCTCATATCAGTGTCAAGATGGAGTCCTTATCTGAGTGCCCAGACTTGTGGTTTTGGGCATTCTTGTCTCCTCCCCAAGGGTATTTCCATTACCTCAGTCTTGACATAGCATTTGACCTAACTGTCAAGGCCAACAGTGACTCTATATTGGATTATCAAAGTGTCCAAAAAGCCAGCTCTGCTCTTGCTCTATACAACTTTCTTCTTTAAACCCCAGCTTCATGAGACAGCAGATGTATGTCTCAGAGTAAAAAGAAGTCTTCCATACTGGGGTTATCTAAAAAAGTTCAAAGAAAATTTTTATCTCAACCACTATAGGTGACTCTGGGAACTTTTACTGAAAACAAAAAAACAAAAACAAAAAAATCCTTTTTGCTGTGTGATACAGTCCCAGTCAATCTATTAGGTAGAGACTTTCTGAATTAAAAGAGCTAATACATGTTTCCTCCAACGTAGACCTCGCCTTAGAATTTCCTGACCGAGATGAACATGTCTTCTTATGTTCTTTACAGTCTGTCCTTAACATAAAAGAGGAAGGATTCCAACAAAAGTCCCTTTCATTTAATCAAGGTACCTGAAAAACTGTGGGCTACTTGTATACTGGCATTGGAAGAATAAAAAGTGTAGAACCTATAACTAAACTTCTTTTTAAATTACCTAAATATCCATTAATGCCTGAGGCCACACAAGGCCTCCAACCCATAATAGAAGACTTTGCTCAGGGGTTAATCATTCCCTGTACTAGTCCTCACAACACACCAATCCTGCCAGTCCAAGAACCTTATGGACGGGACTGGTGATTTGTCCTGGATTCGAGAACTATTAATAAAGTAGTTACTCCCCATTTCCCAGTTGTTCCAAACCCAAACCCCTTACTGCCTCAAGATCCACCTGATTCAATATGACTTACTGTTGTAAGCTTTTGTTCAGCCTCTTTGGCATTCCTATAGATCCCAACAGCTAGTATCTGTTTGCTTTTACTTGGATCAATCAACAATATACCTGGAGAGTTATGCCTTAAGGGTTCACTGAGGTCCCTTCTTATTGTTCGCAAATACTTCGCCAGGGTTAAGCACCCTCCAGTTCCCTGGGAAACCATCTTTTTGCAATATACAGATAATTTCTTGCTACACTCAGTTACCAAAGAGGAGTTCATAAAAGATTTCATCTATTTGCTACAACAGTTATCTGAAACAGAACACAAAGTCTCTAAGGAAAAATTACAATTATCTGTGGACACTGTTCATTACCTAAATCATGGTCTAAATGCTGAAGGAATTCATCTATCTCCAAAAAGAATTAAACTAGTCCCAGAATTTCCTGGACCCACAGCTAAATGACAGTTTTGTGGATTTTTAGGCTTGGCTGGTTATTACAGACTGCAAGTTCCTAATTTTTCTCTATTAGCTTTCCTACTCTTGAATGTACTAAAGTTTTAATGCCTGAGCATTTCCCTTGGGAAGATAAACATGAACGGGTGTTCACAAGGCTAAGACAAGCATTGCAAGAACTGCCTGCCTTAGGGCTACCTAACTATTCAAAACATTTTATTTTATTTGTGTGTGAAAGACACAATCAGGCTCTGGGAATGCTCAAGCAGGATCATGGTAATAAAAGTAGGCCTGTTGTCTATATAGCATAGAACTTGAACCACTTGCTCACACCTGTCTTAGTGGTCCTAAGGCTATTGCTGCAGCTGTAGAACTAGTGGGAGTTTCAGCCTATTTGACCTTAAGAAATGACATTAATTTGCAAACTCCACATGCTGTCCAAAGCCTTCTTAACTCTGAATTGACTTAACATTTCTCTTCTAATAGACTGACTTTTTAAGAAAATCCTTCTGCTTTCATCACCAAATCTACATCTTAAACATTACAAAGTTCTTGATCCTGCTACATTACTACCTCTACCTGTGGGCCCTGGGAGCCCTGTGACTGCAAACTAAGAATGTTCCATTGGGTGACAGTGTCCTGATTTACAGGACCTCCGTTAACCAATCCTGATTTAATCTTGTTTGTTAATGGGTCACACTGCAAAAGTGAAAGAGCTGGTGATGCTATTACTATCCCATAATGCCTACTCCAAAGGAGAAGCTTTCCACAAGCTAAGTGAGCCCAACAAGCCGAGCTCCATCCCCTTGCCAGAGCATGCCAATTATCAAAAGAACAAACTGTTAATATTTATAGAGATAGCCAGTATGCCTTTGGGGTTGTCTGTAATTTGGGGATATTATGAAAACAAAGGGATTTTCTCACATGCTCTGGGATCCCATTCAGAATGGGCATCAAAGAAACAGTCTTCTTACTGCTATTTTCTTACCTTCTGAAAACAATGTCATCAAAATTGAGGCTCATGCTAAAAGGACTGAACTGGAGTATCAGGGAAATTCATCCCTAGCTGACTTTCTGGCAAAAGCAGCAGCAACAGAATCCATGAAGATTGTGGCACACGTGGACAAACTCCATCTGCTTTTGCAATGAATAGCTTCTCGTCACCAGACTTTTTCCATCTTTACATCCTTGTAACCTGGCAACAGTCTGTTCCTGAATCTGAGAAAGGAAGATGGTTAAACAATGGCTGTAAATTCAACAACCAGTCGGGGCTATGGAAAACTCAATATGGACACTGGTTCTTCAAGCCTCCCCGGCAAACCTCTTTCTTTAATTTTTCATTCTTTTACTCACAATGATACACTTACAATAACTCAAATTATAAATAAACGTGTGCAGAGACACCTATAAAATTGCAAAAATGGCCTACCAGCAGGTCCAACCCCTGAAAAAACTATTTTTCCCCAGAGGCTCCAGATTTCTTCCTTCTGGACCCTTTGAACATCTGCCTCTGGACTTAATCATACTGCCACTTAGTATGGGTTATCCATATGTTCTTGTTATCATCGATGAATGTTTTCCAGATGGTGGATGCCTTCTCTGCCACAAGGCTGATCCCTTCACAGTGGCAAAAAAAAAAAAAAAAAAAATACCTGTCAGAAAACATATTCCTTTCACAACTTTCAGTGAATAAGGCACTTTACTGAGCAAATTAACAAAAGCCTTGCAAACAGAACAGAATTGTCATTGTCCCTATCACCATCATTCATCAGACAAATTCAAGAGAATTAATGGAATCCTTAAACTTAAAATCTCTAAACTTGTTGAAACTACCAGACTGCCATGGCCAAAGCTATAGCCTTTAGTCTTGCTGACTGTTCATAGTACTGCCTTTGGGAAACAAACTTATTCCACTTGAGGTTATCACCGACCGGCAGACCAATGTCTATTGGTATACAACATTCTGCTGATTCCTCGTTGCCTCAAAATAATATAACCAGCTACTGTAAGTCTTTAATGTCTTATGTTCAAGGCCATCATAAACAAGTTAAAGAAGTTTTCCTGGATCCCAGTTCCAGGGATCCTGTTGAGCACAGCCTAGACCCTGGCGACTGAGAGCTCTGGAATCAACACCAAAGGAATACAGCCCTCAAACCCTGTCAGAAGGGGCCTTATCAAGAGCTAATGGCCACTGACACTGCTGCAGAACTGAAAGGTATGGAGTCTTGGCTTGGGCGGGTATCTCAGAGCTGAAAGAGACCCCTCTGACACCTGGTTCTGCACAAACACTGGAGGCCTTCAAACCAAATTGAGAAGGAGGAGAAGTAGAAGACATTAAACTAGACTGCTCTTGCCCAAGATACTGGAGCATGACTTCCTACTTTAAAATGAATATAAAACTCTTTCATACTTTCTTTCCTTTAACATTGACCTGGAAAGATAATGCCATCATCTGAATCTCTCAGGTGCTAGATTTATTATCAAAGATTCAGAACTATTCATAATTACTTAGATCAAATTTGCCCTCACTCATGAAGAAATTTCACTGGAACCACCCATCTTTGCAAGGCACTTAGGATAATTATTTCAGGATAGGAGATTCTCTTTCCACATGTGCTTAAATCTGACTGAACCCTGGCTTGAATGGGTAAATGCAGCAACCCTCATGAATAAATCCATTCCCTGGTTAGGAGTTAATGCAAATAAGAATATGATCAGGAATCTTCCATTAACTCTTGGAGACATTGCAAAATCTGTTGCTAAAGCATTAGCAGACCAGCAAAGATTTTAGACTCTCTGGCCAAGGTTGTTCTGACTACCAGAACAGTCCTGACTAACTTTAGCTGAGCAAGGAGGTATCTGTGCTGTGGCCAGCACCACTGGCTATACCTGGAACATTTCTGGGAAAGGTGAAACTCATTATACGAAATCACTGAGCAAGCCATTTGGCCTAAAACAGTGACTCCTTCAACAGAGCCTTGCTTTGACTGGTTTGAGTCTTACAGACCATGACTCCAAAGTGCACTGCTAACATTGGGAATTGTCCTGCTTATTCTAATCATAATAATCCCCCTGGTGAGTTATATTCTCTCAAAAGCTTTAAATGTTTTTGCACAGCCACTGACCACCAGGCAAACCATCTCACTAAGAATGGAACTTCAGAAAAGAGAGAGTGAGATTGAGAATGACCAAACCTGTAACGTTAGTGCATAAATGCCGTGCAAATTAATCAAAAGTGGCATGTCACACCAAGAATCAACAAAGGTGCAGAGAGGTAGACCTGAGAGTGAGGCCCAAAATGGCATCACTTATGCTAAAAGCCCATGATACCAAACTGTGACTTAATATCTAACCTAAATGTAGTTTTGATCTTCTCCAGAAATATAATCTTAACCAGTCAGTCTGAAGTTTTCCAGTCAGCACCAATGGAATAATCTGTCAGGAGGGCCCTCTGCATTCCCCAGCAGTACAGGCAATCTACAAAATAAAATCTTTTCTGTTCTCATCCCCAACAAACTGAAGACGACCTGAACTAAATCTTCTCTTTTGCTAATAACTCCCTTCCTCATCCTACCCCTTTTTCCATACAAACCTTCCATTTTGTACAACCTCTCAGATCACAGAGAAGGTACTCACAGCAGCCGAGGTCCCAGCAGCCCAGTTGCAAGCACCCAGAGGGAGACGTGGCTCAATCCGTAGCACTGGAGCTGAGCTCATTTGCTGTTTCACTGCCCTTCAGTTCTCCTGCAAACCCAGCTCCTCTCCCTGACTCTGGGGCTGTGTACGGCTGGGTGGGGAGAGCAGAGCACAGGGAGGAGAAGGATGCGATTTCTGAAATTTCCTACAGATTAGATTGTTCACACTGCTTGTCCTGTGGAGCCTCGGGGTAGTCCAGCCTGCCATGAATCTGGGTGACCCAGGTCCTGGAGTAGTCCTCACTGCCATTGACAATCTTGTGTGCAGGCTTCCCATTCCAATGACTAAACATTTTAATCCCACTGTTTGTGAAGAAAATCTTAGTGCCAGGTGCTGAGATTAGGCTGTTGAAAATGCACTGTGTATTTTATTTTTCAATTTCAAATTCTTTGCAGTAGATTTGAAAAATACAAAGAAATTAAAATTATCTCTAATCCTACCACCCATCAATATTAACTGTTAATAAGCAAATCTATGTGCTTTTATTATCACATTTGTAAATATATACATAACTGTAAACATTTTTCAAAATTATGACCATATTTGGGTGTGATATGATCAATTATTAGTTAATCAATCAGTTATGACTATATCATAATATCATATCCAAATATGGTCCTAATTTATTTTTTTCTCTTCAACATAGACTTAATTGGGAATTTTTTTCATGGTCATTGAAATCTTAACAGCATAATTTTTATAGGATACATAGCATTCTATCATATAAATTTATTTAGCCAGTCCTCTTTTCAGAGATTGGGTAATTTCTAATTATTCACTATTATTTTTTAAATCACTGGGATAAACATATTCATTGATAAGTCTTTCACACAATTTTGATCATTTTATTAAGATAAATTTCCAAAAAAACTGCTGAGTGGGCATAGCATTTTTTATGCTTGTGATGACTAATATTAAATCACTCTTCATAAGCTGCAAGCTTTTAAATTCTCATTAACACTAAAAGAACATTTCCTCCCTCTTCTTGATACAAATATTATATTTTTCTAAATTCCTTACCAATTTGATAATCAAGTCAAAAAAGTCTCTTGGCATTCTTCTTGTCATTTTTGCCAGTTATCTATCCATACCATTTGCTGATTTTTCTACTGTGGAGTTTACCCTTTGTATATGGATCTTAACACTTTTAATGTATTAAAGATCCAATCCTCTTAAGTATGTATGGCAAATATTTTTCCATTTATTTCATTCTTTTATTCACAACTTTTTGTATTAAAAATGGTAGTCAATTCTTTTGTGTGATGATTTATGTCTTTGTTTTATGTTGAAAAAGGATTTCCCTCACAAATAGTTACTATATATTCCCAAAATATTTTTATAATTTACCATTTTACATTTAACTCTTTAATTCAATGTTAATGTATTTTAATATATGTGCTATAAAAATTGGGCAACTTTCCACATAGTTAATTAATTGTCCCAGCACCATAAATTAACAAAGTTTTTAATCACCAAGTAGAAATACTAAATTTTTATATATGCAAATGTCTGTTTCAGAACTTTGTTTTTTATTCAATTGATTTATACGTATTTTGCTTCAATATAATAAAATTTCATGGCTTTTAGGTTTAAAATACATTTTACTTACAATCTAGCAAAGTAACACTTCTTTTTTTTTTCAAAATTCCCTATGTTTTTGGACATTTACTCTAACAGTGAACTCTTAGAATTACACCTTTCCAAAAAATCCTGTTGAAATTTAATTGGAATCACATTAAACCTACAAAAATTGGGGAACCCCCTATATTTTTACAAATTGAGGATTCCCATTTAGAAACATTTTGGTTTTTTATTTAGTCAAATTATTTTAACAACCTGCTTTAATAACTTTTATGGTCTTTTTTAGTCTTTTTTATTTTTATTAAATTTGTTAGAGTGACATTGGTTGATGAGATCATTGTATCGGTTTCAAGTGTGCATTTCTGTGATACATGATCTGTATATTTTACTTTGTATTCACAACCCAAAGTCAAATCTTCTGCCACCATATATTTGACCCCCTTTGCCCTTTCTCATTACCTAGGTTTTGCACCAAATTTCTGATCAGATAAATCACAGGTGTTCTACATTTATACAGCTCTTATGGGTAGCTATATTCCTTTTATCTTTTTGCACTCTTCTTACTCTAAGGTTGACTCCTTAGCTTCTCTTAGCCTCCACCTCCTTTGGACAATTTTTCTTTCTGTTCCCCCTCAAACCACATGACAAGAAAACAGTTCCTACCTACTGTGTGGTTTGCAGTGCCTGTGGTCTGTGGACTCCCACACAAATGGTTTGGTCCAGGTAGTCTAAAGAACCCTTTGCGATTTTTAATATGAGCATATCCATCAGGGACACAGAACAAATGTTCCTGTTTCCTCCCAGACTTAACCACTCTGATGTCCTTCAGATATTCCCCTGACAAGTCTCTCTGCCTGGATCCCTATTCCTCCCATCAACCCATTTCTGGCCTATTTACTCTAGCTTCTGCTCATTTTCTCCCAGAAGGTTCTCCCATGTCACAAGCAGAAGTACTCTTTGTTCCGTGTTCTGAAGGAACGTGCTTGTTCCTTTATTATAATCTATATGTATGTTTGTCTCCTCACCAAAATCTAAATCAGGGAATGACAAAACCTAGCGATGACGTTATGTCTGGCACACAGTAGGTGTTCAATAAATGTTTGTTAAAGTGAATTAAATTGAGTGAAATGCTCTCACATATGTCTAAGCAAGTTAATAAAAAGAGAATCCAGAGGAACAAGAAATGAACTCTCACATCTGTAGGCTTACTGATATTGCAAAAAAAAAAATTCTCCATTTCTTTATTCCATTGTTTTAAGCTAGCGTTTGCTTAAGTCACAGCCAACTGCTGCTCTGCAGCTGTATCGGGAATAATTCTCTGCTCCAAATTACTAACTTACAGCTTCCTGGTGGTTTTTCTGCTAACAAGCTGCCAAGTCCAAAATGATGGAGTTTCTGTTTCAGCTGACAACCAAAACAAAATCTGGCTGCTCTAAAAAAGTCCGTAGATTTCAACACAGGCATTGAGAAACTGCTTGCATGTTATGCATTTATTCCTGTAGAACTCACCCATCTAGAATACGGGAAAATTTTAAAGCCTTAAAAGTTGCCACGGTCCTTGCTGTCCAGGAACCCGTATCTGATAATAAACCAAGAGCTGGGATACGAACAGGGCTCTGTCTTTGTTGGTTTTCTCACCTCTGAAAAGAAAGGATGAACTAGTCAAACTCAGCTGTGCTCCTGCAAAACTTCTCTTGCTGTTAGGCAAAAGAGTGCCCCAGGGTAGGAATTCCAGACACTGAGACAAAGTGGTGAACAGATATTTAGGGACTAAGAGGTCTTTCAGTCCCACTCACATTCATCCTGGTGTCTGAGGGTACCAAGAAATGTATGGATGAAATCATCATCGCCACATTGGGTGCAACTCCTTCAGTCCCTCATCTGCTTTGGGTGAACCCCTTTGGTGTGGGGGCAGGGAAGAGGAGGCTTCAGAACATCACAGATGGGGGTCATATCACCCAACACCTACATTTCCTAGCCAGGAACACTTTGAATTGTCAGATAGCTTTAGTAAATCAGAAGCAAGAATAGTGTTTCAATAATAATAATTCAAAAACTATAAAATATTAGACAGTTTATTATTTACTATGTGTCAAGCACTATGATAGCACTGTAAATAAATTACCTCATTAAAATCTCACCCCAGGCCACATGGCTGATAAAAGTTTGAGGAAATGCTTCACTATTTGCTCTTATTTCATCCTAACCCAGGAAACCTGGGAGCTATCTTCTCAGACTATCCCAATTATATGGAGAAAATTCTCTTAATCCACAGGGAGGAATAAAGAAGAGAGGTTGTCCAGAGGGGCCAGATGGATTTCCAGGATACCTGTCTTCCAGGAAGGGTTTCACTGTAGCAGGAACACTAGAAATGCAACCCACACAAAAGGACACAGCACTGGGCTCCATCGGCCTTCGAGGATATGTAATCCCGAAATGAGATTCTGAGAACATTTCTCCAGATATAATTCTCTCTCTCCCCAGCAAAATGCCAAGACTGCCTGCCTCAGTTATGGTAGCCCCCATCATGGGTGATTTCAATTAGCTTTAGTTTTAGATAAAGGAGGTTCTATATTATTAAAACATGTTTTTACAATGCTAATTCTAAAACACTACTTGATAGAAATACATCTTAGGTACATGGTCTCTAGGCTAAGTTGTTTTGGCTAAGCAACTGATTTAGTTGACAAAGATGTATGTATAGGTGAGTATTTTGAACAACTGCTGAAATACAGTATTTCTGTATTATTATAACCAAAAGCAGGTCTGGCTACCTGCCACTACCAAAGCCAATACTCAAGAGCCAAGTGCTGATATAAAGGGAAGTGGTTTATTTGCAGATGGTGGCTACCTGGAAGACGGGGGACTCACTTCTCAGAGCCCGTCTTGAAGATGGGAGACACATGTCACAAAACCCATCTATTCCTTTCAGTGGAGGCAGAGGTTTTTATGAGGAGGGAGAAGGGAACACAACAAAGAGATCAAGGGAGGGGGTTGAAAATTTCTCTACATGCAGACAAGCACAGTCCATCCCGATAAGACAAGTGACGGTCTAGCGCATGTCATCTGGGTTTAGTCATCCTGACTTCACATCATCTCAGGTTCACGTCATCCTGGCTCCATGGTCGAAGGTCAGCAAATCTCCCGGAGCTGGGATGCCTGAAGGTCGGGGTCTATATCTTTTGAAACTAGTTCCTAGGATTCTTATACAAACATGCTTTTCGCATATAAGCCACATATCAGTCAGAGTCAGCATTTATAGAAACGATGTCAAAAAAATGTTGGGGTGGGTTACAGTCTCCTGCCATTGCAGTTTCCACTGTCACATTATCCCTCAATTACTTGTTCACCATTGAGATGTTCTTCGATTCCTGACAAAGAAATCTAATGGTAGAATTCATTCCCTTCATTTTTAGTAAAAGAGAACAAAAGCCAAATTTTCAAAATAGAATTGTAAAGTTCACTAATTAATACTACGTATGACTGAGAGAAATGTGCCGTAAGTCCTCATACAGAGTCTTTTTACCTCTCATTTAGAGATTATTCTAGTAAGTTCAGCATTTGGCATCTTAGCCTATTTTGATTTTCAGCAGGAAATTTGCAAGACTTTCCATAAACAAATTCTGACAATAGTGAGCTACTGCCCAAATAATAGACAAAAACAACTATGAAAAGCAGGGACAGGAAACCCAGAAGCAGATCTGTTTGTGGCTACGAGGGGCCATTCTGTGCGTACATCAGGGGCCAGCAGGAGCTAGCCTGCTCCATTCCAAAACCAAAACAATACAAAGCAAATGCTGTTCCTTGCCCCTTGGTCAAGATTATATAAAGATTTACACCAACTTTTTTTCTGTTTTAAATACTGTTTAAAGGAGTTGGCTAAATTTGTAACCTCCCTAATCCTTACAACTCCCAGGTCCAGCGCACTCTGAGAATTGCACACTTAGCCATCTAACCCTGGTTGGTGCTTCGGGGCCTCAGATGCCAAATAACATCATTTCTGCTGTTGTCCAAGATGTGGAAGGGGAGTGGTGAATTAAAAGAAAGACCTTGAATTTGGACTCTGGTGATTTTTAGCTCGACAAATCACCAAACTCCTGTTTAAGATAGCAATAATAACTACTCAGAACCATGCATTGTCTTTCCCTTTTCCTTTGCACACACCCCATTTTCAAACATGGAATGCATCTCTCACGGGGGATATTTGCCTTCTTCCTCTTGCCTGCCTTTCTATTTCAATGGAAAAGAGTTCTCCTCACATCCCCAAAGCCAGAAATTTGGAGAGGAGAGATGTGAGTCCTGGTTCACACACTCTTTTTTGCTGAGTCTCAGGAGAAGGGCTCCTTTGATTAGTAAGAGCTATGGCTGATTGGACTGTAGTACTAGATGGTGGTGGCAGGGTGAGATCCTCTGAACACGCACATGGATCTGGATCCATGTGGATCTGGAACACTTGTTCTTGGCTGGCATCTGTGGGTGAGTCAAGCTGTGCTCTCATATTGGCTCCTAATAAATAGGTCTTAAGTTTCAATTAAGTGGGTAAGTGGCACCTCTGTCCAGTGGGTGGAGGAAGCTGACCACTTTCTATGTGACCTGAAAAAAATTGGAAGCAAAGTACATACATCTGGCAGTGTGCTTCAAAGTGTCTAGGCAGATCTTCCGAACACAGGGACCCGAGATTTAATGGGGGTGGGAGCAAACCCCCATATAAGCCACATTCCCCACTCCCCACACACACATGACCAGGCATTCAGGTGTGATTGTGCAATTGTGTGGATATTAACCAAAGGTTTTGATTCCTATATGGCTTGTGATCTTCTTGCCTGTGTTATCACTCAGAATCCAGAAAACTAAGAATTGGGTTCCCCTAACTCAGATATCATCCAAGTGCCTCACCAGGTAGGAGGCAGCAAAAGGATCTGAACTCAGGTCTTCTCATTCCAAATTCAGTTCTGTCACAAGCAGCAGATGGTACAATTCTTACAAATTTCATAGCCAAGTTTGTAACAATACGAAGTGGGAGGAGAGTGGAAATAAAGGAATACGATATCCCTTTCTAATAAATGTTTTTTTCTATTAGAGCTCCTCACTAAAAAGATTTACCAATCTGTAAATATATATGTAAATTATATGTTTATATAAATATATGTATATATTTATATTAGAACAGTGATTCTCAAGGATGGGTGATTTTGCACGACTTCCACCCCAGGGACAATCTGGTAATGTTCTAAGACATTTGTGACATTTTTTATTGTCACAGCTGGTGAATATAGGACATAAATGCTGCTAACCATGCCTGCAATGCACAGAATAGCTCCCACAGTGAAGAATTGTAGGCCTCAGATGACAACAGTATTGAGAATGAGAAAGCCTGTTTAAGAAGCTCCATGAAACATGGGTACTGAACATAAATGCAGCAAAACATATAAATGCATCAGTGCCTCAGACCAGTGAGAAGGAGAAATATCCCTTGGGTGTGATTGTTGCTGCTTTCTCATTACTCTTGTGGACCAGTCAGCCTGGGAAGGTCAACACCAGAATTGGCAGGTAGCTGAAGCCTATGTTAGCCCCTCAATATTCTTTCTGTCTCTTTTCTCCCCTTCCAACATCTCCAGCCTGCCTGCACCTCCCACCCATCCAGACTCTGCTTGAAGACAGTGTGGCTCCTCCGTGCTTGGCATTAGTCCTGTCCAGTTCCTGCACCAACACTGAGCAGGACCAAAAAACAACACTGGCAAATTAGTAGTTTTTGCCCCAACAAAAGCCCCCCATACCTAGGAGAAGGAGTGCCTAATCACTTTCACTCCAGGTCAACTTTCACAGCTTTCTCTCTTTTGCAATTAGGGGAATATGGCTCCCCTATGTTCCCTAATATTGTGTGTTTTTCATTCACTTTCATTTTCTCTCTCCATCTCTTTCTCCTTCTCTCTCTTCCAAATCCTGTAAAAGGGGGTATTCTCAATTTGAGACAAATTTCAAACCTTGATAGAGTTAGTCCTACCCAAGAAGAGTCATGCCAAACAAACACGGACCTGGGAAGACCAGGCCTGTAGATGAGGAAAGGGAAAGAAAATGGGTAGAGCCTCTGGGTGATGGGAGTGGCTGGCCCATTACAGTGAGAATGGCCAATACTCCAGCCCCCTTTTGTGAGATGAGCACCAGACACAACCCACAGCTCGTTTGTTCCCTTACAGAGAATTCTGTAAGGCCAGTGGGAAGAATTAACGTAGTGAAAGAAGAAGATAATAACATATTCTGCTTACCTCTGAATTTTGATAAGTAAAATAAACAGAACAGAACTCTTTAGAAGGTCCTCTGCTTTCTGAACTATTGAAACTGCAAGACTTACTACTATACACTTCTTCAGAGGTTTATTATTTGAATCCATGTCAGAGCTAACAGTCCTATTAGTCCTATTATGCCATACATGAGTCTTTGAATCAGAGCGAGGGTTGACTAGAAATGGGCAGCTACTCCTCTATGGGAAATACGGATGCACCTTCCATAGAAAAAAAACTTCAGTTGACTATTTTGTTCATTTATTTTATTGTATTTTTTCATTACCATTTATCCCCCTTATACCTCCCTGCCCCCAATGTAACCTGAGGGTAATTTTACTAGAGGACACCATATCCTTCTCCTATTTCATAATGCATATTTTTAGTTATTCTTAATAAGGATGCTTAGCAAGATAGAGATTAAAAACTGAGGACAAATGACTAAAAGTTTTACTTCTAGAGTTTTAGATTCACACAAATAGCCATTTTTGGTAAAAAATAAATAAATAAATAAATAACAGTAAATCTTGCCTTCTTCCTCCCCAGACCCCTCAGATTGACCTTCTAAGCCAATCTGCTTCTTGGCTACTGTAAAAATAAAAGGAAATACCTTGAACACCACAGATGGTGTTAAGAGGTTGACTAAGTGCATTGAATAGAGAATAAGTCAGGGCCAGTGAAGATACTTTCTCTTCCTCCCTATAAAATGCAGATAGCTGAAGAGCTACTGCAGACACATTGTAAAATGGTTGTATTTTTAGCCCCTACTCATTGTAGCTGTTAGTGAATAGTCTCTCTGTTGCCTTAAGTCATTCGTCTTTAGAGAAATGTGGCCCCATTTCTCTGCTTATCTCTTTAGAAATAGGAAAACATAAACTTTTGCACTATAATAAATTTTATCACTTTTAATAGTCCAAATGGTTCAACAGTTAAATAAAATCTAAACATTATTTTTATTCCTTGGATTTTTGTCATTTTGAGTATCCTTAGCACCACTTAAGGTCATGATCCCCAATAATGGCTGCAATTCCATTATCTATCTTCTGAAGATGTTTTTCTCAGACTTTAGACAGTTAAAAGTGGACTATAAAAGAGCTTACCCATCTCTTCTCTCTACAAGTATAAAGAAAGCAGGTGTTTATAGATATCTAATTTCTAACTCACTCATGCAAATTTCAAAATGTAGAAAAGCAAAAACAAAGAGAACTAAAATTGTCCCCAAATAAGTTTTTTCTAGGACAAGAGGAACTAAACAACTCCAAGTTATTCTTAACAAGAAATTCAATTGGAAAGTATAAAGCTAACAGAATTTTGGATGTACTGAGAATATGATTCAATGACGCCTTTGCTATTCAGGCAGAAAATTAATTTTCCTATGTTTTTATATGAAGAGATTGGTGTTGGGTTTATATACTCCATCTGCTGCAACCTGGTTCCTGAAAACTATAGCATGAGAGAGATGTTTCAAGTAAATACAGAATCTCCATTCCTGTGCAGAGCTTCTACCAGGACTGCATGCCACATTTCATATTCCAAATGAGCTGAGAGGGACAGAATAGAAGAAGATCTGAAGGTTCCTTTCTCTCCCTTGAATTCAGCACTATAGCTATGTATGTAGTCTATTTGTTTATCATCTCTGAGCTTTCCAGATTCAAAGGGGACTCCTAGTAGGAAGGCATTTAAAGTGGGAAATAGTGAGAGTAAAAACTCTCAAAAGCACCCACAAAAGCACTCAACCAAAATACTTCCAAAAACACAGGTTATTAGCCACTGCCTTCCTCCCCAAATTGAATCTCCAGTTGAAATCTCTGAAAGTGACTATCCTCATATTCCTATCAAAGACCTCTTATAAAACTTTGTGATGTCCAGGGTGAAGTAAGGAAAGGAAATGTCCATCTCACTCTCTAGATGGAAGAATCTTCTGTCTCCTAATTTTTCCCTGTATAAAATAAACCTTTAATGAATTGACTCATGTTCTGGACCAGCCATTTCTCATGAGTGTCACAGTGTATCAGGTGTCTGCCTTAGATTATAAACTCTCATTCCTCACTAGATTATAAACTACCTGAGGACAGAACCTTTGTCTCCTGCAATTCAGTGGTTAATAGCATGGATTTTGAAGTGAGACTGGCTGGTTGCTAATCATGAGTCTGTCTCTGACTGGCTGATTTTTTTTTTACTTTACCTTCAAGTACTTTGATTTCCTCTCTTCCAGATGAATGGGGATATTGCTGGTAACTACCTAATGACAAAGTAGAGAGGATCAAATGAGATAATGTGTGTAAAGAACTTAGACATGGAGTACCATGACCATGGTTAGTTGCCACTCGACGCCAGCTGGTATGAGTTCCCTAGAGCATGGTGTATAGTGAAGACTTTTTGTGTTTGATCAATGAATGAATCTGAGAGGCATTTGAGTTCTCTCTCAAGAGAAAACCTGGCATCATCAAAAAAGACTGTTTATTCAACAGAAGAACTCTTTTGTGACCTAAGAAAGGCACATCCAGACAAAGTGGCAAAATACACAAATATTCCCAAACAAAGCTTTAGGACTCATCCTAACAGATTCCAGGTTTTCCCTGTTGCTTTGTTTATCACCATTTATAACCAAGAAAAAAATTCTTTGGAGGAAACAGAAGAAATTCAGAATTAGGATGGAAGATAATGTGAAAGAGAAAAGTCTGAGTCTTTCATCGGTAGGTGCTCTTTGTCCCCTATCCAGCCTGAAAAACTGTCTCTATCCAGGAAACAAATGAGGTACAGAGAAAATTAAGATTGCAAATGGAAAGTTGATTTGGACTTTTATGGGCACTTGAGTAATATCTCAAAAAATTTAGAGGCATTCTAAAAGTACCTTCTCTTATTTATGATTTCACTTCCTGATGAAATATTTTCTGTGTTAATCCAGTCTAGAATTATGGGGCCTTCTATGTTTGACGCCTCCCAGAACTTTGAACACAAACACTTACCAAAGAAAAATGTATGGACAAACATAAATTAGGTGTCTTCCCCCTTTGGGATGCATCCATGCATCATGGCTTATAAATATATGTTGTATCTCTACTGCCATCAGGCAATAGAATAGTTTTTAGTGAAGATATAGTTTTAGTTCTCAAACCACTAAATTGTAGTAACCACTACAATTGTGTAGTGGCTACACAATATACGTGTAGATGCCACATACTGGCATCTTATATAAAAATACATAAAAATCTCTCCATGTGCCTTATTTGAGGCAGATACTGGCCAGCAGTATCCATTCCTGCTGTGGATGCTCGTCAAAACACAAGAAAAACATACACAGAGACAACCAGGTCCTGTAGGAAAATAGGGACAAAACGGCCACTCTCTCTACTGGAAAGTGCACCATACCCCCACCTGAGAAGGCTTTTTATTAAGAATACAGACTCAGTTTGTGGATTCACAGTCTGGCAGAAAAGATCAAATGGAATAGGTAACTTTCAAAGGTGCTGACAGAACTCCCACTGAGATTCTGGGCAAAGTTTGGAGTTTTATCACTTGAAAAGACTACAGGACCCAAAAGGCCAGTTTTAGCTTCCTGTTGTGCCTTCATATTCTAATTTAATAACATCATCCAGCAAGCAGATCTTACAGGATCTTGCATATTCTATATCCCAGGCCTGATTACCCTGGGGGTCCACTGACTCTGGTCTGGACTGCACCGCCCTTGTTGTTTCCCCAGGTCTGAGTCTGGCAGAAGAGACAAAGGCAGCCAGGAGACTTGGATTTCTCACATCTAAGAACAAGGACTCAGGCTTTGACAAAGCCAAGGGGGCAGGGGTTGATGTCCATCACCCCTTCATTTCCACAGCCCCGAGTCTCTTCCCTGAGGCCTCCTCGTGATCATGCCTGTCTTAGGTGATTCTCCCCATGGGAAATCTTACCCGTCATTGGCTAATTGATCAAGCATAGGAGGCCAGGCACAGAACAGGCAGCGCTCATGCCAGGGAAATAAGTTTTGTCTCCTTAGTGGCTCCTGGTCCAGAGGTCTCTCACTCATCCTAAGTCACGAGGGGTTACAGCTTCCTGAGACAGGCAGGCAGACCCCAACACTTATTGAAGCCCAGAAACATTAAATTTATGACATTTCTGCAAGTACTCTCAGCTGAGAGGGAATTTTTTGGTTCATGGGACATTGCTCCAACCAACTGAGCTACTCAGCCAGGGCTTAGCTGAGAAGGAATTTAGAAATTATCTCTGTCAATCCTTTTATTTTACAGACAGGAATAACAGGGTCCAAATATAGGTTAACTGCTATAGATTAAATGTTTGTGTTTCTTGCCCAAAACTTATCTATTAAAATCCTACCCCCAACCCCCAAGGTGATGGCTTAGGAGTCGGAGCCTTTAAGAGGTAATTACATCATGAAGGCACAGTTTCATGAGTAGTGTCCTTATAAAAGAAATGTCAGAGAGCTCCCTAGTCCTTCTGGCCATGTGGGGCCATGATGAGAAGTCAGCAGACTTCAACCAGGAAAAGGGCCCTCACCAGAACGCAGCTATGCTGGCACCCTAATGTCATATTTCCTACCTCCAGAACAGTGAGAAATAAAATTTCTGTTGTTTATAAACCACACCATCTATGGTATTTTGTTACGGCAGCCTGAACTATCTGAGACAGCGGCTAAAGATACACAAGTAATGGTAGGGGTGGCCTAGGGCCTCCGTCTATGGAGAGTCAATCCAAGGCTCTCTGCTGTATTCCAAGGAGCTCACTGGCCCTGACTTACTCTTACTGGTGCCCCAATCCTTATATTATTCTTGTGTTATTTCTAGCATATAACTCAAACTCCCAAACGAGACCATCAGCATTCATGGGAGCTAGAACAGGGTCTCAGTTGGTTCATTTTTTTCCTCTCTCAACACAGACTTCAATGATTGTTAGAATGTGAAAATGTGGACTCTTTACCAGAAAAGCAGGGTCCACCTTGCTACCAACAATAACCTGGATCTTGTGATTTTCAAACAGAAGGAAAAACATTCTTTCTGGCCTTCTTCCTGGAATGCCATTGTAGCCTGAAGTGCACTGCCCATAAATGACAGCAAGTGACAGGCTTGCACACCATGCAGCAATCCTTTGTCCAGCTCCTGCCAAACTGGGTTGGCATTGCAGCAATCAGAAGTGCGTCATGAGGACCATGTGTTGAGAACTCTTCACCTCACTCCCATTGAGAGAGGCATTAACATGCAGAAATGGTACTCAAAGGCGAGAGGGAATAATTAGTGCTGAGGTCATTTCATTAGGCTGACAAGCCAGAACTGGGCAGAATACAAGGAGGCAGGTATAACAGAAAGATGATATATTAAAAAGGAAGAAGGAAGCACAAACCTGGGATGTGTACTCTCTCCTCTCTTGATATTAGCAGCCACAGCCCAGCCTCAGACTTAGTAGTCACTTCATGCTCTCTTGCACTTCCATCTCCACACCATCCAAGCTGTCAGAGTGGGGCCCCTTCTGCATACCCTCACTGAGCTTCCAGGAGCAGTCCCTAGGAAACTATGTGAGAACGATGCCGGGTAAACAGGGATGCAGAGACTGAAGGACAGGCCCTAGGACATTAAGATTATGACTCTTGGACAAAGAGGAAAGTGATGACTGCCCAACCCACAAGGAGCATTCCACAGAGGGCACACTAGAAATATGAAAGAGATGAAGTATATGGGACCCAATACACCCCAGTGGTGTGAAGGTGGTTCTGGGTGGTGTCACAGGTATCAAGTCCCTTGAAAACTTGTTTGAAGTTTAGTAAGGGAGAGGTCATAACATTAAAAGCACAAGACTTGCAATCTAACATTACTTAGATATGAGGTCATGCCATGTTGGCAAAAATGTGCAGTCCCTTGGGTGCTCTTTTCTAATTTGAGGGGCAATGGGTCCTAAAGATATAAACAGAATCTTCTGCTGAATGAAGATGTCAACAGTGATAGAAAAATGAGAATGATCACCAGTCTTTCATAGTCTTTCCTACCCCAAGTCAGCAGCCCCCATGAGAGGATCCACCTTCATAGCTCTTTTCTTGGCTTGGTCTCCATAGTCAGCATGATCTAGGTTTTGCTTCCTACCCAGTCTCTAAAACTTTCCACTGGGATTGTCTCCATGTCTGGGATACTGTCTGTGGTTCCCCTTTTTGCCACAGCTCACAGCTGTCACCCAGTTCTGCCCCACCACAAGCTTAGGCTGGAACCCCAGGCCTCCTGTTTACCAAGGGGGGCCATTCAGAAAGGGACAGGAAGACTACAGGAGCCACCAAGACCCAATGAACTACCATTGAGGAGTGACTGAGCCACCAGAAAGCTAAGACAGATAGTCTTGAAAATTAAATTGTGTGGACTATCAGGGTTCAGAAACCATTATGACTATCAACCAAGGCCAGAGCTATCTCAAGAGTGGGTAAGACCAGGAAAGCAGGCGTCCCATGCAAAAGCATAAAGTGATCATTATGAGTGATGATCTTGTCTGTCCAGTTAGGCTTCAGTTCCCTGAACACAGTCTCAACCTCTAAGATGGGGTTCTACACACCAAATACGTCTGTTCTTTTTTTTATTTATTTAACTTTGTATTGATTATGTGATTACAGTTGTCCCAATTTTTCTCCATTTGCCTCCCTCCACCCAGCACCCCCACTTCCTACAGTGATCCCCCCTCCTTTGTTCATGTCCCTGTGTCATGCATATGAGTTCTTTGGGAACTCCATTTTCTATACTTCCTTTTAACATCCTCCTTCCTATTCTCTAACTACCAATTTGTACTTCTTAATCCCTTCATGTTTTTCCATTCTCCCAGTCCCCCTCCCCACTGACCACCATCCCAATGTCCTCCATATCTATGATTCTGTTCATGTTCTAGTTGTTTGCTTGGTTTGTTTTATTAGACTTAATTGTTGATAGTTATATATTTACTGACTTTAATGTTCACAGTTTTGATCTTCATTTTCTTAGATAAGTCCCTTAAACATTTCATATAATAAGGGCTTGGTGATGAATGCCTTTAGCTTTACCTTGTCTGGGAAGCATTTTATCTGCCCTTTCCATTCTAACTGATAGCTTTGCTTGATGGAGTAATATAGGTTTAGGTCTTTGTTTTTCATCACTTTGAATACTTCTCACCAATACCTTCTAGCCTACAAAGTTTCCTTTGAGAAATCAGATGACAGTCTTATGGGAACTCTTTGATAGGTAATTACATGATTTTCTCTTGCTGCTTTTAAGATTTTCTCCTATCTTTAACTTTTGGCATTTTGATTATGATGTGTCTTGGAGTGGACGTCTTTGCATCCATCTGGTTTGGGACTCTGTGCTTTCTGGACTTGCATATCTATTTCCTTCCCCAAATTAGGGAAGTTTTCTTTCATTATTTTTTCAAATAGATTTTCAATTTCTTGGTCTTTCTCTTCTCCCTCTGGCACCCCTATTATGTGAGTGTTGGAATGCCTGAAGTTGTCCCAGAGTCTGCTTATACTATCCTCATTTTTTTAATTCCTTTTGTTGTTGTTATTCTAATTGCTTGGTTTTTGTTTCCTTATGTTCCAAGTATTGGTTTGATTCTCAGCTTCATCCACTCTACTATTGTTTCCCTGTAAATTATTCTTTATTTCAATTTGTGAATACTTCATTTCTGACTGGTTCTTTTTTATGCTATTGAGGTCAAGACCTACTTTCAATTCCAAGTAATTACAAGTTTGACTGATTTTATTTTCAATTCTTTATTTAATGCCAGATTGAGTGTGAACAAAGGTAACATTGCAAAAAATAAGCAGGGCACATATCAATCAGAGCAGTCACAGTGGACCAATCAAATATGTCTTCACTGGCACACTGCTCTGATACTCTCTACCAGCTAAATCCATTCTGAGTATGGGAGTCTACAGAAAATATTCTTTTACAGAATAATGACTATGTAGCTATTAGCTATCATAGGCATTTATAACAGATACATTATATGCCAGGACTTAATAATAATCTAATAATTTTCCTTGTCATCAATAACAACTGTCATAATTACTATAATAAGTATGAATTAATGGATCAGTTCTAACTAAAATGTCCATGAATTCATGAGTTTAAAGTGTTATCTTTGTAATAGACTAATAAGGAAAAACTATTTGAAATACAAAACTGTGGGTGAATATTTTAAAGGTATGATCTGTGTGGCATAAGGGAAAAGAATGGTACTAATTTTAAATATGGAAACTAAATATAGTTAGTTTTATATCCTGGGGGGACTGGCAAAATTCAAGAGAGAAAAAGGGGTAAGTTTGCCCCTTTGCTTGGTAAGACAACCTGTGGGCATCTCAGGTGTGAAAATGAGGCCCCTGGGTTGTTCTGAAAAGAATGGTTGAGACAGAAGATAAACTACTCTGAGTAATAAAAGAATAGAATTTGAGCTTTCTTTGAACAACCTGATAGGCAGGTGTGGAGGCTCTGAGTTCAGTAATGAACAAAGTGAAGACATTTTTTTTTTTTTGAGAAGAAAACTCCAAATACCAGCCGAGCATGTGACTGGGGCCTCAGGTAAGACATCAACAGGAAAAGAGTTTTTTTAATGATGGTACTCAATTAGAGGAAGGGTTGCAAGATTTTAATGTTCTGTACCATCATTCTTCTTGGTAGCCCCAACATTTCATTGTGAGACTCTTGACATCACATTAGAGGTGCTAAGGAGAATAAAAAGATTGGCAGTGAGCAGTGCATGGAGCAGGGGTGACCTCCTGCACAGGCCAACTCCCCAAACACACTCTGTCTCTGGGAACATCATGAGGATAGCAGTGTCTTACTGAGGGGGACACATCATTGGTGATCAAGACCTGAAAATAAAGCAGGTGCAGTATGGACCAATTCAGGGGCAGGCATGGAGGAAGCCCACTTTTCCCCAAATATGCTCAAAGATAGAGGAAGTATTGGAAATAGGTAAATTCTGCTGTTATGTGAGCTGGGGATCAGGCAGTGAGGAGACACCCTTGATATACATGAGAGACACAGAGAGAGAAATGAGACTGTAGGTACTGTGTGGTATAAAGTAGTCCAAATGCCAAATAAAAGTGGAATCTGACAAATGGAGGATTTCTAGTGCTTGTCAAGAAACATTCTTTTCCTGAGAGGTTTTTGCAGAATTCAGTCACACCTAAAAATGGAAGCAAAGTAAGCACTGAAAAAACTTCCTGCGTCCACATGGTCAGATATGGGAGCTTTCCAGGAAGACTAGAAATCCCAGGATCGTTGAATACCAATGTGGACAGCAGGCCACTGAAACAGATGACAAAACTGTAGTAAGCAACCCTCACCAGCTGTGTACATGAAGAAAAAGTGTTTAACAGTCTTGGACTAAAGGAAAACAGACAAGAAAATGAAACACCACTGGGGCAGAATGTCTAAACTGCAGCTAAAGCTGCCTCAACTTCTCTGTCACATGCAAGACCACACCCTGGAGGTTTGTTGTATAACCAACAAATAAAAAAAATAAAATTGGGAACTATACTTTCAAGAGAGGAAGAGAGAAAGAGACTAATTCTCCTGTCACAGCCCCAGCCTTCTTGCACTTAGAAACACTAGACCCTAAGGTGTCACTTTAAACATTGACATCACCAAGAAAAAGTTCAAAAATGCAAAAATTTCAGCACTAAATAGACCACCAAACATGTTTGTTTACAGTATGAGAGCTCAAATAAGAAGACAGAGTGTTACCTTGCCCTACCTTAGCTGGGAATGTGTTATCAAAATTTTTCACTCTCTGTGCATGTCCACAGTGACTGTGAAAGTATTGAAGTGTTAATTTGGAAATTACAATATGTTTTTGTAGTAAGTGAATCCAAAAATATGGACTCTGCAAATAATGAGGATCAACTGCATTTAATTGCAGGTGCCCATGGGACATCCAAACAGCAATTGAATATATCGGTCAGGAGACAGGAGAAGGATGTCTGGGTTACAAGCCAGATACAGCTTATCTGCTCTGCTCAAAACCCTGCAATGCTATGTGGTCATTCAGAGCAAAATTACTTACCATACTCCTTACCATAGCTCACTGGGTCCTACAGGATCTGATCACATACCCATACCCCCCATTTTCATTTCATCCTATCTCCTACTCTCTTCTCTGACATCACTCTGCTCTAGCCAGACAGGTCTCCTCACTGTTCCATGAATGCACCTCAGAACATCTGCACTGGTAGTTCCCTCTGCCTGAATGCCCTTCCCAAAGGCAGCTGCACAGCTCAAAGCTTTGTTCAAATGTCATCTTCTTGGTGAGGACTACCCTGATCATCCCATCTAAATGTAACCTTCTCTGCCCATAGTGTCCTTAGCACTTCTATTCTGCTCTCCTTGCATTGCTCTTCCTTTTTTCCTTTAGTGTGTTATATTTTTTCTTATTTTATTATGTTTATCAAGTATTTTCACCACTTCTCACCCTGCTACCAGATTGCAAGCTCTGAAGGCTTGCATCTTAGAGTGACTGGTTTGATGTTGCATCCTAAGAACATGGAATAATGGTTGACACACACTAAGCAATATATTCTCAGAAATAATCGTTAAATAAATAAGTGAATAAAAAATAAACTGGGGCATCATTAACATATAGCTCATGGTGCTCAATTTACAATGGTTCAAATTATGATTTTTCAACTCTGTAGAGTTGGTGCAAAAGGTAATACATATTCAGTATAAATTGTGTTTCAAATTTTGAACTTTGGTCTTTTCCAGGGCCAGTGATAAACAGTACAATACTCTCTGATGATGCTGGGCAGTGGCCATGAGCTGTACCTCCCAGTCAGCAGTCATGAGGGTGAACAAAAGATACTCTGCAGTGTGCTGTGTTGTCAGCATTTTTTAAAACAGTATTTGTGTTTTCACATTCCACCATGTCTACAAAATCTTCATCTGTGTCTCTTTCCTTTGGTGAGAAGAAGAGGAAGGCACTTACTCAAGAGAAAACTCAAGATAACTGCCCAACTATAGGCTAATGTAAGTGTTCTGAGCACATTTATGGTAGGCGAGTCTAAGCTACGATGTTCAGTAGGTTAGGTGTATTAAATGCATTTTTGACTTAGGATATTTTCAGCTTGTAATGTATTAGTTGGGATGTAACCCCATCATAAATAAGTTGAGAAGCATCTGGACTTAAAACCATAACTATAGGTGAGAGCACTCAGAGAATGAACTGAGAGGAGGGCTGAGGACATAACCCCTGGGGACACCAGTGCTTAATGCAAGCAAGGGACAATGAGCCAAGAATGGAGACAGAACAGAAGAAAGAGAAGCAGGACCAAGAGTGGAACCTCAAAAGCCAATGGAAGTGATGTTTTCAAGGAGTAAGACCTGAACAGGGTAAAGTGGCACAAATGGGTCAGTAAGATGAGGAGTGAAAAATGCTCACTCATTGAAAAAACAAATCATTGCACACCTTTACATGCCAGACATTGTAGACATTGGGACACTGTGGGCATTGAGATATGTGGGCATCAGAACAGTGCCACACAGGGGAATATAACTGTGGTTGCAATGTCAGTGCTCTACCCAACCCCCTACCATCAATTTTTGCCATTTTTGTGCTCTGCCCCTCTTCTCTATGCCCTTATTTCTAATACTCCACAGTGCATACAGCCCTCAGGGAACTGTGAAGCTCACCCACAGTATTGAAATCATTTCTAGGCCCACGATGGAGCCACTCCTGCCCAGGCTGCCACGTCAGCAAACTGAAACTTGGACAAATAACTTTCATGTCCCTGCAAACACTCCACTTGACCAGAAAGAAATACAGGATATCCTGTCAGCCAGTCCCCAAACAACAAGCCACCTCAAGCACTATACTGATTTCCTTGTTTTTTAAATTAATTTTCAATTTTTCACTTCATTATTCTTATCAATTTTCTACATTCTCTTCTTTATCCTACAAAAGCATCCTGCCTTCTGCCGCTCTTTGCAGTGCTCTGGATCCTTGGGGACAGAGACTGCTCACTTCATGAAATGTTAAATAACTTTTGTTTGTACCACCTAATTGCCTTCTTCAACCATTTTTAATGACACACACTCACACACAGGAGGACAGCCAGAATCCTAGGATGACACTTCCCCCTTGGTGACTCTTGGCCAGTGACCAAGCTCCTTGGCCCCCATTGGAGCCACACTGGGCCTCACCTCTACTTCAGAGTTCCCACAGGGCCATGCTGGAGCCATACTCCCTGTGATGTGCCCTGAGGACAGACATTGGTGTGGTTCTCTCCCCTTACTGTCCTGCTTCCCCAACTCCTTACCAGGTACCCCAGGGAGTGCATTTTTTAAAACACCACTTACCTGTGAGCCTCAATGTTACAGTCTGCCTCTGAGCCCTTCATGGTGCCCACTCTCTCGAAACTGGGAGGAGCTGAGATGGACAATTGCAGTAAGAAAGGACGGGGCACTGGACAGGGTTAGGGGTGCTCAAGGGAAGAGCACAGAAATTTGACTCCAGAGGCCAGAGAGGCTTCCAGGAGCCACAACATCTATGTTGGCACTGGAGAGATGGGCAGGGATCAGCCTAGCACAGGGAGGCTGCTAAATTGAGAAGACAAAGTAAATTGGCCCAAATGAAAGAACAAAACAAAACCCCAAAAGAAGAACTAAGGAAAATGGAGATAGTCAACCTATCAGATGCAGAGCTCAAAACACTGGTTATCAGGATGCTCAGAGAACTCATTGAGTATGGCAAAAAAAATAAAAATAAAGGAAGAAATAAAAGTCACACTAAGTGAAATAAAGAATAATCCACAGAAAACCAACAGAGAAGGAAAGGTAGCTGGGATTCAGACCAACAACTTGAAACATAAGGAAGAAATAAATAATCACCCAGAACAGAATGAAGAAATAAGAATTAAAAAAAATGACTTCCAGCCAAGATGAAGGTGTAGATCAATACACTTGACCTCATTGCACAACCAAAAGGACAACAAATTAAAAAACAAAAATAACCAGTACTGCCAGAAAATCGAACTGTATGGAAGTCCAACAACCAAGAGTTAAAGAAGAAACATTAATTCAGACTAGTGGGAGGAGCAAAGATGGGAAGGTGGGGTAGAGAGGACACACAGTAAGTTGGTGGCTGGAGGACCAGGCAGTCCCACATTTTTGTGTGGGTAAACCAGGAGGAACAACTGGGGAGTGAGACAGACCTCACAACCCAGAGTTCCAGTGTGGGGAAATAAAGCCTCAAAATCTGTGGGGGTTGCAGCATTGGGAGAAACTCCCAGCCTCACAGGACAGTTTGTTGGAGAGACCCACAGGGTCCTAGAATGTACACAAGCCCACCCTCCTGGGAATCAGCACCAGAAGGACCCAACTTTTCTGTGGGTAGTGGATGAAGTGACTGAAACCCAGCTGAGAGCCAAGCAAGCAGCATTGTTCCTGCTCGAACCCCTCCCCCACATACAGCACCACAATGCAGTGACATGGGTTGCCCCATCCTGGCAAATACTTAAGGCTCTGCCCCTTACAGGTGGACTGAGACAAAAAAAATATATATAGCTCAAATGAAACAACAGACCTCAAAAGGTCTGGAGCTCAAAAGAAAGCTCCAGAAAATATACTAAGCGATGAAGAGATAGCCAACCTATCAAATGCAGAGTTCAAAACACTAGTAATCAGGATGCTCACAGAATGGTTGAGTATGATCACAAAATAGAGGAAAAAGTGAAGGTTATACAAAGTGAAATAAAGAAAAATATACAGGGAACCAACAGTGAAGGGAAGAAAACTGGGACTCAAATCAACAATTTGAAGCAGAAGGAAGAGGTAAACATCCAACTGGAACAGAACAAAGAAACAAGAATTCAAAAACATGAGGAGAGGCTTAAGAATCTTCAGGACAACTCTAAATGTTCCAACATCTAAATCATAGGGGTACCAGAAGGAGAATAGGAAGAGCAAGAAATGGAAAACTTATTTGAACAAATAATGAAGGACACCTTCCCCAGTTTGGCAAAGGAGATAGACTTCCAGGAAGTCAAGGAAGCTCAGAGTCCCAAAGAAGTTGGACCCACCCACCAAGGCACACCATAATTGCATTAGCCAAGATGAAAGATAAGAAGGGAATCTTAAAAGCAGCAAGAGAAAAGGATACAGTTACCTACAAAGGAGTTCCCATAAGACTGTCAGCTGATTTCTCAAAAGAAACCTTACAGGCAAGAAGGGACTGGAAAGAAGTATTCAAAGTCATGAAAAGCAAGGACTTGTGTCCAAGATTACTGTATCCAGCAAAGCTATCATTTAGAATGGAAGAGGAGATAAAGTGCTTCCCAGATAAGGTCAAGTTAAAGGAGTTCATCATCAAGCCCTTATTATATGAAATATTAAAGGGACTTACCTAAGAAAAAGAAGATGATCAAAAATACAAATATTAAAATGACAACAAACTCACAACTATCAACAACTTAACCTAAACAAACAAATAAATAAACAAACTAAGCAAACAACTAGAACAGGAACAGAATCACAGAGATGGTGATCACATGGAGGGTTATCAGTGGGGAGGGGGGAAAAGTGGGGGGAAAGGTACAGGGAATAAGAAGCATAAATGGTAAGTTCAAAATAGACAGGGGTAGGTTAAGAGTAGTACCGGAAATGGAGAAGCCAAAGAAGTTATATGCATGACCCATGGACATGAACTAAAGGGGGAATTGCTGGAGGGAAGGAGGGTGCTGGGTAGAGTGGGGCAAAGAGACAAAAATTGGGACAATTCTAACAACATAATTAATAAAATATACCTAAAACTGTTGGCAGCCAGAAGATACAGAGACATAATAAAACAAACACTTCAAAAGTTCCAACTTATTCCCATCCAAACATTTCTTTGGAGATCATTTGTTTTTCCAGTCTGGGCCTTGCAAAAAGTCCATAATGACACAAGCATTTCTGTCATTGCTGCAGAGGGCAGAAGGTTGGAGGAAAAGTTCAATTAAAACCCTTCCTTCTTCAGCTTGGTAATGGGTTTGACATTTGCAGAAGGCTCACAGGTGCAGTGTCTGCTGTGGTACACCCCACGAGCTGGGGAAGGCTTTTAGTTGCAGGCTAAGAAAACACCAGACAAAAGGTCTTGGGCAGTAGAGCTTTTTCCTGTTGCAGCCCTATCTGCCTCCTAGTGCCCATCACCATCTCTGTGGAGCCCTAGCAGAGGTCACACTTTGGACGGCTCCTTCCAGGTGAGTCCTAGGGGAAAAAATAACTGCTGCTTTCAGGCCTGCTGAAATAATTCCTCTGTCAGATTTTGCAAAACCCAAAAAGATGTTGTAAAACCTTTGACTAATTTTCAAGAGGGGACAGTAATTGACAGTGTGAAGAAAAGTGTTTTCCAAGATAATTCAAGTGGACATTTGCCTAGGAGTTTCACAGTCTACAAAACACTTGAGAGACATGATCTTATTGCATCCTCACAATAATCCTGTATTTCTCCCATTCTAGATATGAGAAAGTGGAGACTTAAGTATGATCTTTTACATTCTGCTCCTTTCTGACTTTTTCTCTCTCCACCATTCCACACTACTCTGAAAAGAAATATAATTTTTTAAAAAATGAGATGACATGACATGCAAATGGGTGGGAAAGACCACTATAAAGTTTGGATGAGACAGATCAAAGTGAGGCTGATCTCAAGCAGAACTGTGAAGAATCACCTTTGGTAGACATTTCTGCCTTTTTGACCCCTATCCCCCAAGGCCCAGGGCACTCATTCTTTCCCTCTGCTAAACGAGGCAACTCTTCATGTTGCTCACATGGTGGCACCCTACACTCTGATGTCACTGATTCCCTCCCTCCTTCAAAACTTACCTGTCCCTACCTGTGTCCTCCTCCCTTGGCCTCTAAGCAACTGATCGATTTGAATCTGATCATTAGATTTCTTAGGCAGCGCCTTCCACCCTGAGATTCGGGATTCTCTAAATGTGTGCTAAGGTGTTTAAGATTGAAAGTCCATCCAGTGTTGCCCCTCCCTCATAGCACTGCAGCCTTGGCAAGGGCTCTGTTGACTCAACACGAACCCCACTGTGAGGTGAGAGTGTCAGGCCCTGCTGCAGCTAATAGATGTAGATATTACTGGGTAGAGGCGGAGACTATTTCCAACCTCCCTCAATCAGAGTATCACTACCTATCCATCACTCTGATCATGATCAAAACTAATGGCCAAAAGTAATCTCTCAAAATAAAAACAGCTCATAAAATAGAAAAAAAGCTAGCTCAGACGGCTTTGAGTTTGCGAAGGCTCAGCATAGTCTTCGTTGCTTCTGTCCAGAGATATAAAAACCACCCAAATAATAAATAGTACCTTTTAGACACTCAGTGTGGGTGGTTGTAACAGGGCCCAGCCTGGTGCTGGCTAAGAAATCAACACCTGACAAGCCCTGGAAGCTGGCTCTGAAGAAGCAGTTACCTGAAATAGCCAGAAACAAATGGAGACGGGGATGAGTTTAAGCTTATCCTATGGAATATCAGATCAAAGTGGGATTGGCTAGAATTTGTCACCTTCTAAAAACTAAGGGAGCACATAAGACTGAGAATGAGAAACAGAAGTAACAGAGAAAGTTGCTGGGGTTAGAGTGTTCCAGGAATAAACACAGAAAGAAGTCAGATAATCCAAGAGAGTTCTGACAAAGTTCAAAGGCTGGCACTTGTTTTCCTGCCTGGAGGGGGGCCAGGAAGGATCTGGGGCCAGGTCAGGGGTGTCAGGTGGACATCACCCAAAGACCTCCCCTCTGGGATGGGCTAACAACAAGGCCTTGTCTTATCAGGGGAAATACCTTCCAAGGAGCAGCTTTACTTCTTTCTCTGGGACTTAATGGCCTTTGTCCCAGGAGGTCATATGACAGAAGCCTTTTGAGGGTTACACCAAGACCCAGCTAACGCTGCTAGAAGAACTCAGCCGAGTGGAGGCGTGGAGCCGTATAAACCACCCATCCTACAGCCTGTGTCCAGGAGCCCTGATCGTGCTTCCAGGTTCAACTGTGACACTGGGCTGACGCCCCAAAGCCAACTAGACAGGACTGTCAGAAAGTGGGGGCATGAGATGTGAATATCTCCCTAAAGGCCCAGTGGCCCTGGGAGCCAGCACCCTCGGGAGACCCGTGGAGGAGGCCTGGAGCCCAGCCAGGCTACCAGGGAGCCCCAGGCATTCCTCCTCCAGCCAAGACTGACCACGGCCCCACAGAACAAAGCCCAGATGATGGAATCTGTCTCTGAGACTGAGCTGTTCTTTCTTGGACTCTGAGAAATATAAGAACAACTTTTTAAAAGGAACAGTGAGGACCAAGAAACACTGGAAAGGAAACTGGGTAGTCTCAGAGTTCAGAGCCCTCGAGTTCCCGTCTCAGCTCAGCCACTTACAGTAGAAGAGACTCAGGCAACTCACAAAATGCCTCAGGGCCTCTCATTGTTCATCTGCACAATGGGATAATGAGACCTTGACTTCTGGCACACGTGAAAATGCACAGGAAACTCTAACGGTACACACAGTTGCAAAATTGCTATTGCCTAACAGGTGAGAAACCTGTGGCCTGAGAAAATTAAATGACCTCTTTGCCCATTGTCTTGGTTTTGATCCTCTCAGAAATAGACCCTGAAACAAGGATTCAAATGTGAGTCGTTTATTTAAGAGATGTGAGGAAAACAGAGAAGTAGCAAAATGAGCGAAGGAAGGGAAGACAGCTAGTGAAGGACGGGTTATCAACCCAGCTACCACTGTGGGCAATTGAGGTTAGTTCCCTGAGGAAAGTCTGCAGATGGAGTGAAACACAGGCATCGTGGTTATCCTCCTCATGCAGTGAGGGAGCTGGAGGGTTGATATGCCTACTCCCCAGAGTCGTTCATTGAAGGCTGCAGAGCCAGGGCATGGGCAGAGTGGCCCTCCACAGCTGTTTAGGGAAAGCCTACAGGCAAAGGGAAGAAGAGGCTGGCAGCAGAGTTCAGGCAGAGTACATTGGAGTTGTGAGGCCCCCTACACATGTTTATGACATCACAGTGACTCTGGCAGCTAGTAATTGTCAGAGATAAGACCAGAACTCTGTGCCTGACTTCTCGTTAGGGTCCCTTCCAGTAGATCGCATCATGCTCTCCTCTGACATTGCGCAGGAACACTCCTGACCTCATGAGGTTTCCACCCAGACTGCTTCCTGCCAAGGCCTTATTTTTCTCTTACATGACAGCACCTTTGGGTCAGAGCAAAGAGGTGGTATCTCTTGGCCAAGCTGTTTTCTCCAGGCTTCTGACACTCGGGCCAGAATGTTCAGCCTTGCAAGAGCTGACATGAGAAGTCACAGATTTCGGAGCCTGTTCCCAGGGGTTCTGTTACCAGGATATGAATGCAGGAGCACAGTTTGGCAGGAGGAAGAAAGTTACCCAGGACAAGGGGCAAGCTAGAAGAAAGGCAGTGGTTGGGTCCAAGTGGCAGGACCATCGGGGCAAGGGAGGGTACTGGGGATTCAGCACCTGGCTCCGGCACTAACTCTGCAGACAGTGAGCGTCCCCTGTGCTTCACAGAAACACACGTCTGGTCAGGGCTCAGACGCCGAGAGCAGGCCAGAGTTGAGCTGCACACACAGCCTGGGGCACGTGGGAGTGACCCATTCTCCTGCAAGAAGAAAGAGCAAGCAGTGGGCTCACTCCAACCAAACCCCACAAAGTGATCAGTGGGCTCTGAAGGCTCGCCTAGCCCTGGCAGTCCAAAGCCTGGTTGTCCCCACCCAGGTGTTTCCTTCTCCCAAAGGAGATTCTTGCAGATTCTGCTCTGTTTGTGTTTTGGTCTGGGGAGAGGCTCAAAGGGGAATAAGATAAAATAAAAACAGGAAAACTCAACAAAGCACTGAGTAAGGAAAATCCTGACCCTTTGGGTACTGGCCTCACTGCTGTTGCTTCATGTCAGCAAAGCTAAGACACACATTCATTCACGTGTTATGCACTCCGAAATTGGGTTGCATCCTGCAGCAAGAGTGGCCTCCACCTCTCCCAGCCAGAGAGCCACTGCAGGGGATTATTATCACCCATGAGCCCATCATAGTGAGAGCTATTCCCACTGTCTTTACTCACGTACTGAGTTTAAAGTGTCCTCAAGCCTGAGTGGTGAAATGTTGGTAATTGTTGAAGTTAGATAAGGGGTTCATGGAAGTTCATTATTCCATTCTTTTCGCTTTCTTATATGTCTCAGCCTTTCCACAATAAAAAGAAAGATCTTCCAAAATATACAATGATTCAGCATTGAAGTGAAATGCTTATTGTGTTTTTAGAAAAGAGAGAAAATATAGCAGTGGTGTAGCAGCGTGATGTTAGTAAAACAAATACTTAACACCAAAAAAAAACTTGCAATTTTACATTTTCTTAGAAAGTAACAAGCAAGCTGTTTCTGGGACCTAAGAGAGGAAGATATCTACACATGGATTAAGCCATGTACTGTTTTGTTACTGACACTGAAGGCAGGAGAAGTTGCCTAGACATTCGAAATCTGTTGAAGAAATTTAAAAGCTTTGTGACAAAGTCATGAGTCATGCTGTCATATCACTAAGACCTCGGATCTTAGTTTAAATGATTCATAAAATAATGAGAGGTACATTTTCCCATCGATGATGTCCTAGAGTCAATAAAATGCAATATTCCCAATCTTGAGAACTCCTAGTATTGACTATCTAGAGCAAAATTTAGAAATGCGCATATTTATGGGAAGCGGTAAAGAGGGTCACACTCACTGAAGCCGAAGCTCTGCTATATGGTCTAGAAGAGCTGCTTTCACGGGAGACAGACAGTGTCAGTGCCAAGACCACAGACTCCGAAACCTCACTCCTGGGGTTTGGATCCCAACTCTCTCACTTACCAGCTGTGCAACCTCAGACAAGTCACCCAGCTGTTCTGTGCCTCAGTTTCCTCATCTTGCAAAATGGGGTTAATAAAACTGGATCCTTTGTGGGGTCATGTGGAGATGACATAGGGTAATACATGCGAAGGAAGAGTACTAGTCCATGACACAGAGGACGCTGCCAATGAACCTTTAGAGGAGTTTCTTTCCCCCTGGACAGGTATAGATGGGGACTCAGAGAGAGTAAACCCGGTGACAGCAGATACCTGTCCTGAAATGTCATGCCCCCTCCCCCAGGGTTCCCCGTGTAATCGTGCAGGTGTATTCATCGGGGAAAACGTTGGAGATGAGCATCAAGCAAATCGGAGGGCACACTGAGAACAGCGTTAGGAGGCAGAAGGGGCCCTAAGCAAGTAAGTCTCCAAGAATTCACAGAACCAGCTGGGGGACTCTGGATTGTCACAGGCCATGCCATTTGGGGCTAGATTCTGCTGAGTTTGCCACCTGAACTAAACGTAGCATATACATTTTTCTTCCTCAAAGATGTGAAATCAATCCCATCCTGGGTGCTGACCCTGATCAGTCAGAGTTGTACGGAGAAGAATTAGGAGGCAGCACTGGGTTTTCCAGAAGCAGCTCTGTGAAGGGGCAGCCGTGCCTGTGCTAGGCATTGGAGGACTGTCACAGCACGTGGCCGGCCCCCTTGGCCTTGGCCAGGCCTGCACCCCCGACGGGACACTGGGATGAAGTCACAGTGAGACAGGCCCCAGCACACAAACCTTCTGTTCCACTGGCTGGCCAGGACCCTGGCAGCCCTCAGCAGACTGCACTCTGAAGTCAAGAAAACAAATTGAGTTTAGGTGACTAATTCTCAGTGAGGTGATTCATTCAATAAGTACTGTCACATAGGAATTTTCCATCCCAAATCAGGCAGCCAGCAAATGTCTGCAGAATTCTCCGCCAATAAAAGATACAGATATTCTATCCACAGGCAGAGAATTGATAGCAGCTAAATGAATTGAAAGTTTTAAAATCCATATCATTGGCTTGAAAAGTGTTTACTGAAATAAGTGGAAAGAAAGGATAAAGAGGAGCTGCAGAGCTCGGCTCCACCTCAGCAATCATTCCATTTAAATCTCTCATTGCACAGAGGAAGGAATTGCGGCCTCAGGTTCACAGCACATCAGGGGCAGCTCCAGACTCATGAGCTCCAGGATCTGCCGAGCCCAGGGCTTCTCTTCTCATAACGTTGCCAATGCAGGACACACCGAGGGTCCAGTGCCCTCTCCACACTCCTCTCCATCCTAGCTGCCTTCCTGCAACCACAGGCAGATTGGACCAATCTGCTTGTGGGAAATTATCTGCTCAGGGAACACTGACTCCAACAAAAACTCAGCTGCCCTCTGCCGGGGAAGAACCATTCATGTGTGTTTCTTCTGAATTCCAAGACCAGAGGTATTGTCTCACAGTGCAAATGACAACCTTACCTCAGAGGTTAGCAAAAGACTACAAAAGAGGTTTTAGATCACGAAGCCTCACGAGGAGCAAGCCATTATTGCTGCCTGAACGGCAGCTGTTCCCAAGTCTATTTCCAAGTGTCCTCCTGTGGTGTTTTATGCAATTTTTCCAGAAGATGCCTTTTAAATGTAAACATGCTACTCTTGAGCGCATTAACCCATTAACACTCACGCATGTTTTGGTTTGTGCAATTTGCAGAGAACTGCACAGGCCCATGATCTGGGATGGAAGGTCCAGGGAAATTCTTGTGCTTCACACACTTCCTGGTTGAAGGTGAGCAGAGGCTGCCCTTGCCCCTCCCCAGCACCGGGTGGGGGGCGGGGAGGAGCAGGTAGGGCCTGTGGTCCTAGCCACTGCAGAAGTGATGCTGTTCTTCTTGTGTTTGTGATGTTTCTGCATGCCCCTGTGCGTAACTGTCATTTATTCCTTCTCAATGAGCAATAGTGCCCATTGCATGCATGCATGAAGTACAACTTATTTCTCCATTCTTCTGTTAATAGACACTTAGGTCGCTTTCAAATTGGGACAGTTAGAAACATTGCTTATTGTTTATATTTGTTTCCTGGTGTACTTGTGCGTTCATTTCTCTAGGTTTGTCCCTAGAAAAGGATGCCCGGGGTCATAAGGAATAAAGACCTTCCACTGTAGTTTCCTGAGGTGTTTGCACCAGTTTATGACCCGACCTGGGTGAGTGCGAATTTCCTCTGCTCCATGCCTCACCAACACGTGGGATTTCAGGGTGGGTAGTTTTAGCCTGATGGGGAGGCTGTAATGATGTTCCCTGGTGGTTTCATTTTGCATTTCCTTGATGACTAATAAAGTAACCACATTCTCATATATATTGGCCATTGTATGTTTCTTTTTTATGAAGAGTGTGTTGAAATCCTTTGCTGATTATTCTTTTCAATTATTTTTCTTTTTCTTATTGATGCGAAGGAGTCATTTTTTATTCTGGGCACTAGTCTTATATGATAACAATTGATGAAAATGTCTTCTCACCCCATAGTTTGTCTTTTCACTTTCTTCTTATTAATTTTTTTTGCTAAACAAAAGTTCTTACTCTTAATATTATTGAGCCTATCAGTCTTTTCTTTAGAGTTAGCGTTTTGAGGGTCCTATCTAAGAATCCTTCCCGACTCCAAAACATAAAGGTACAGTCTCACGTTCACTTCCACCAGATTTCTAGTCCTGCCTCTCACATTCAGCCTTTTGTCCCCTGGCATTAAATGTAAAAACATATCAGACTCCTTCGTCCAAGGACAATGGAGGCTACAGCATCACGGTTTTGAGCCCTGATGTGGAGGCGGCCACCTGTGTTTGAAACTTTGTTTGTTTGGTTCAGTTACTCATTAGTTGCGTGAACCTGAGAAGTTGCTGAACTTTGTGCCGCTGTTTCCTCAGCTGCAATAGTAACCGCCTAGAGTTTTATGATCATTAAACAAGTTAAGATGTGTAAAAGCACTTAGAAGAAAGAATGCCTGGCACACACTAAGTACTTTATAGGATTTCATTATATCGTTGTTCCACCCTTAAAGTTCCTCCCCCAGCTCACTCAGACCTCATGGCCAGTCCTTGCCTCTCCCCAACAACAGCCAAGGAGCAAGACCCTGTGAAGCTGTGTGCTGTTGTGATCAACATTCTGCTTGTAGAGCTTACTCTCTCTGTGCGATACTCCTGCACGTCAGTATTTACGTGCTTTGCTCACCATCTGCAAGTGCTCAGCCTCCTACCGGGACGGCAGCCTCGTGCAATGGACATGAGCATGGGAGATGTAGAACTCAATTCTTCCTGGGCACTCCGTACGCTCCCTGGGCAGTTAAGCGACTCTGAAAGCAGTGGAAAAGAGATTCTCGACTCTGGTCAATCAGGGATGCGCATTTGAATGTTGTGCTTGATTTGTCTCTGTCTTTTGCTGTCACTGGGTGGCACCTTCAAGACACCAGAAGTGGCTTCAAGTCAGAGGGAAAATAGCTAACATCTGTTAAAAAACTTCTAAGTTAGAAAGTGCTTTACAGATGTTATTTCACTTAATCCTCCCGATAGGAGTGAGAGGGAGGTGGGAGTGTGGACAAGGTTTCCTGGCTCAGTGCGAGAACTCTTCACATCCCGCCGCCTCCCACAGGGGCACGCTCTGCACAAGTAAGAAGATGACTCAGTCAGGCTCACCCTGATGCAAGCTCCACACTTTTCTTTTTTAAATTCTGTCACCTCATCTGCATCCCCTGTCACTGACCCTCGGGCCAGTCCAAGCTGCTCTCTCAGTGAATGTCCGGACCCTAACCTGACCACTCAGCACAGCCTCAGACTAGGGTTAGCATCTAAGGAGCCTCCTCCAAGCCCTCAGGCTAGTGGCTGCCCCTGTGGCCTCTCCCCTAGGACTGGCAGTTTCTGAAGCTTCACAAAGCTCCTTCTCTTGCACAGATTTGTTTCTGCGTACAAGTCAGTTCACATGTCTTTGTGTGCATGTGCACATGTAAGGAAGGACAGGTATGAAACAGTAGTGACTTGATTCGTAAGAATGTTTGATCACTGTTCATACTCACAAAATGGAGTGCATGCAATCAAGATGTACACGTAACAAAACTTCATGTAACCTAACTAAAGGGCACTGACTAACCAGAAAATTTCCTCCGCACTCCACTTTGGAATGATGCAAGTAATGCCTGCTGTTATTTTCAAGAATTCACTCAAATGAGCAATTTCTAGTTTGAGTCTTTAAACACAGTGGCCCTGGCTTCGTGGCCTGCTGATCGCAGGGGACAGAGCACAGTTCTGGCTCACCTGATAAGATCTTCAACGTTTGTTGAATAAACAGATGAAAGAATGAACTGGACCCATTGGCAGGCAGCCTGACCACCATTCTGCGGCCTCAACCCTGGCCAGAGATCACTAGAAGTGAGAATTAGCGACCTGAGGCTCTATAGGAGCCAAGGCATCAGGTTCAGCTTTATGATCTAATTTAGACTCAATTAGGCAGAAAAGTTGACTCAGGCATTTCAGAAATTATTTAAACAGCAGGAGGTAAGATGGAAATCTTTTTCACAACCCATCACTCAGGGCTTCAAAGGTAGCAAATATTCAATAAATACTAACTGATTACCCTTCAGAAATCTCAATTATTCTATTAACCAAATTTCTCCTCTGTTGTATTGTACTGATTAACCAAAGTAAATAGTCACAGAAACCACCTCTGGCCTCTGGCTTTCCTGCCTCTATTTGGAGGCTGGATGCTAAGGGACCAGGTCTAATTCTTAGAATGTGAGCAAATTACTTTGCTCCATACGAGTTTGCTTTTTCTTCTGAGTTTGGCAAAAGTTCCATTCCTACCTTGCTCCATACACATGAGAATATCTCTGAAGTATCAGCAGAGATGGTCCCAGGGGGCGGTGGTCTCCACCAATTGCTAGTCTCCTACTTGAGATGGCTTCTTCTTGCCATTTGCCACGTGCCCCAGAGGATGCTCAGGCAGCCTCAGAATGCAGCTAGGAAAGACATGAGATTAGGATGGGAAGGTGGAGTGTGGACCTGTGCTCCCTGATTTGTTTTGGGCATTTTTGATACCTGGAAGGTTTTGCTAAGAATGCTACCTGGCCACATTGACATTTTCATAGCTCTACTGAGACAACTTTTTAAAAAATATTATTCTCACTGAGCAAAAACTGTGTCAATTTCTCAATCTCTCTTGTATTAGGTAGCTTGTGGGGGAACAACCTCACTGACTCTAAGACTCTTTTTTTTTTACAAGCAAAATGAATTATCTTTAATTAAGACTCTTGAAACACCAAGAAGCATGAGGTAAAAAGGCCACTTGTACTTCAAACAGCTTCGTGAGAACTGCTAATAACAACCGCCTCCAAGGCGTCTGAATTTCACCTCCCCTTCCTAATCTCTCTTCATTTTTAACCCATTTTACCTTCATTCTTTCCTAGATTTCTCTTATTCACTCACCAGTTCATTTGTCTACTCATCGGCATGCACCTGTTGAGTCTACCGTGCCCCAGGCTCTATGCCCAGACAGGTTTTCAGCCGTTTCAATAGGTCATCTCAGCAGTTGACGGACCCCGGGCAGTTGTTGTTGAGCAAATGCTCCAGAAATGGCATGTGCTGCCTTCCCCCCACCCTGCCCTGTGCCTTCCACTGGAGGTGCTTGTTGTTGAGTCTTCCGTGTATAGAAGGAAGTCCTAGGCCTTGGTGGAAGGTAAGCCAAATTCTTATTTAGAAGTGCACACAAAATGTAGCCAAATGTCACAGCATGTCTGTCATCGGGTTCTCTGAGAGCTATTTCCAATCAACAGCACTAGTATTCACCTGGGTTTTGAACACACTGGGAAATAAGATAAAAAGAAGTAAATATGGTGACCAGCAGGACCTCTGACTGCACCCCCGGTAATGACATTCTCTCACGCTGTCACAGGTACGACGCACAGGTCAACCATGTCCCCTGCACTGGAGAGTTCCCCACACAGCTGGCAGAAGGGAGGAGCCGTGGAGACATTCTCCATGGGGCACTTGCGCTCAGGAAGCACCGGGAAGCTGCAAACTACTGAGCCTCTCGTGCCTGCTTATTCTTCCCTGATACACGGACACGCACTTGGCCTCCCCAGGGTTGAAGTGAGAACAGGGGCAGAGAGAGACCCAGAGTCGTAGTCAGGCTATCTTTACATGAAGGAAAGACAGGAGTGGGGAGAAACTTCCCCATTAAAATTCACTGCAGGAGGGATGTGTATGGTTATCACCTTTCCATTTAAATAGAAAAGGTACTCTGTGTATATTTTATTTCACTTCAAACTATGACCAGTGCTGTGGACTTCCCTGCATAAATGGCAATTTGTGAAGGCTTTTTATTATTTTTAAATTGATTTTTAGAGAGAGAGAGAAGGAAATGTTGTTGTTCCACTTTTATTCATTCAATCATTGGTTGATTCTTGCATGTGCCCTGACCAGGGATCAAACCCACAACCTGATGTATCAGGACAGCACTCTAACCGACTGAGCTATCTGGCCAGGGCTGAAGGCTTTTCACTCTTTGTTTTTATGTAGTGAATAACTTTTTCATTGTTTTTCAAATACAGTTTTCTGCCGTTTCCCCCCACCCCTTCCCTACCACCCCAGCCCTCCCTGCCTCCCTCCCCCGTTTCGACCCCCCCACCACCGTTGTTGTCCATGTGTCCTCTGTACTTGTTCCTGTGAACCCTTCACCCTTTTCCCCCTTTATCTCCTCCCCTCTCCCCTCTGCTCACTGTCAGCCTGTTCTCAATTTCAATGTCTTTGGCTACATTTTGCTTGCTTGTTTGTTTTGTTGGCTTCTTACTCTTAATCAAACTCAACATACACAGACTGGTCTAACTTACATTATAAATGGTAGGGAGACAAATAACTGAGTCTTGCATCGCCAGTCAATAGTTAGCTCTCCACTTTCTGTAATAAGTATTCTTGTAGAGCATTAGCAATGATTTCATCAACTTAGAAAACTAATTTAACACCTATGGGATGCTAGCCACCATGTTAGGGACTGAAGTTATAAAGACAAGTAAAACAGAATCTCTGCTCCCAACCAGTTTGTGGGGTAGAGTGGGGGGCAGACAGGACATCGGCAAGAGAAGGGGATGAGAACGCCAGCAGAGACGCACACAGGAGGCCATGGGATGCGGATGAGGGAACTGAGTGCTCTGGCAGCGAGGCAGCAGACCGAGGCACCGGGCCAAGCCACAGAGACGTTGATAAGGCTGGTGAACAAACAAGCAAATGAATGGGTTCTGGGTTCTGTGGTCCAGAGATGAGCTCCCCAGGTTGCTTCCCTGTCCTTCCTCCTCGTTTGGGCACAGCCTTGGAGTGTGATCGGATTCCACGCTTCCTTCCTTCCCTGGCCTGCCTTTCATCCAGAGTCTAGAATCCAGGGAGCCCACTAACCCCGAGGTGAAGGGCATAGGCACATGAGAATGGAACCAGATCCTGTGCATTTGAGAACCTCAGGCAGGGGAGGGCCCGATGCTGCTAAGAGCACTTAGCATTTCCTGGTCACTACCTCATGCACAGTGGTGGGGAATCTTAAAACTCTAGACTCAGTCCATCCTTACAGTTATCCTGGGAGGTAGATTTTATTCATTAATTTGACTAGTGTTGACTGAGCATCCTCTGTGCACCAGTATCATACAGGGACAAACAAAACAGGGGCCATTCCTGCTCTGAGAGCCTTTATCCTCTCAGGGACTTCATTCGCAGAGGGCTAAAGTAATTCATCCAAAGACATAAAACTAGGAAGTGGTAGAGCTGGGATTTGACCCTTGCTCTTTCTGACTCCAAACCCTACCCTCTCAGCACTGCACTGAACCAAGGGGAAAACCAAACAGAAAATCTTGAGTGTGCTCCCAGGAGCAGTTGCCTGCAGGGCAAAGGTAAACAGACAATGGGGCCGAAGCATCGGCTGCTGCTGGAGGTTAGTTGGGGGTCTGGGGTTTTTTAAGCTGCCAGGTAATTCTAATGTGCAGCCAAGGTTGAAAACCACAGTTCTGGGTGCTACAGGGAGAGGCTTTGAAACTCCCTGGGGAGAAAAGAAAGGAGGCGGTAGCCTGAACAGGCCGGCTTCAGAGCCCCGCTTACCCCAGCCTGGACCTGAGCATCCCCGCTTTTATCTCATTCATAGTTTGCCCTCCGCCTCAGGTTCCCACAGAAGAAATAGCTCCATTTCTAATGAAATAAACAAGTGTGAACCACTCTCTTAAGATTATTAGATATAAAGAATCCATAAGTTTTGGTATCAAAAACCTTTTGTCAGCATCATTTTTCATGTTTCCTGCTGGTACCTTGGTTACTGGAGTTCTTATATGGTATTGATGAAAAGAAGAAAAAATGCTTGAATTATTAGACAAACGGCATACTTTAACAAAGTACCAATAAATGCCATAAACCTAGAGTTTATGAGAGCCTTCACACATTCACTCGGTGCCTATTTGTCGAGTATCTACTATGTTCTACATGTTGAAGCTACCACCTAGAAGTTGGTCTTTCAAGGAAAGGGTTGGCATTCAGGAAGCTTTTGTTCTCATAGGCAGACAAGCAAGAGCCAGATGTATAAATGAGATAGAGTTCAGCCCTGACTGGTGTGGCTCAGTGGGTTGGGTGTTGTTCCACAAAGCAAAAGGTCACTGGTTTGATTCCTGGTCAGGGCACATGCCTAGGTTGCAGGCCAGGTCCCCGGTGCAGGGGAGTGCAAAAAGCAGCTGATTGATGTTTCTCACAATGATGTCTCTCCCCCTCCCTCCCCTCCCCTCTCTCTAAAATAAATAAATAACATCTTTTTTTTTAATGAGATAGAATTCAATCCTACACATCTTTTAGGCTTGGGTCCTCACTGCCTGTAGTCCTATAGAAGAGGGCTCAGTATTCCTGCTCAGTTCTCCCAGACACTGAGGAGCCCCTTTCCCTTCTAGCGGGGACTGGGGGTCCATCAGTGGGCCAGCCTGCATGTGCTACACCCACTGCTGCTGTGGCCCTCTGTCCTCAGAGGCTCCCCTAAGATCTGATGGGACCTAGGAACCAGCTGGCCTTCAAGCAAAGCCCAGGCATTGGTTTTTCAACATTAGACCTCAGAGGAAGAGTCCTTTATAATGAGGAGTTGTCCTTAAGGTGTCTTTATCTCCCCAAGGGTGCCTGATGCATCCAGAAGCCCACTTTCTGAGAGGTACTCACGTCCAGGTCCTGTTGCTTCAGTTCTGCAGCATCAGACAGCCAACCCACTGGATGCCTGGAACACAGCCTGGAGGGAGGATTTGCATATTTGTCTGGATAAACAATCACAAACAATTAGAGCTTAACTGGTATACTGATATGTCTCACAATCCGACTTCAAGGCAAGCGATAGGTGTTAATGCAGAGGGTTATCATCTGTAATCTGACTAATGGAAATTAAAGAAAAAGGTAGAATGAGCTACTCTGCTGGCTTGTACAGGAGAATGTGGAAGGTAGTTTAGTTCAAACCTCAGGAAAACTGTCAGTGCTCCTATATATCCTCCATAGCCTCAGCAAAAAAGGCTCCTACCTCCTGTGGAAATAACAAATTTCAAATGGAGTGAAAATAAATAATATTTCTTTAATGGCTCTATGAGAACTTCAAACAGTTCTTCCCCATTCAGGTCACCCCCATCAGGAAATCCAAGCTCATAGCTTTCATTCCACTGGGTGCACCCCCAAATCAAAAGACTTGTTTATAAAACAGCATTTAATTTTTTTCCTTTACTGAAAAAGTTATACACACTTAAAAGTTAAAAAAAAATAAAGACACAAATAAACAAGATAAAAGTAGCTAGAAAATTTTAGCTAGAAATACAAATATTAACAATTTGAAATCTTTTCCTGCAGTCATATATTATATACTATTTTGGGGATTAATAATGATTTTGATAAGAACCTAAACTATTGCAAATCAGGGCAGAATTCCATAATTAGTGGCAGGGGTGAAGATAGAAGACACTCTCCAGCTACTGAATTGGAAAGACCAGAAATGAATGGCGCCATAAAGATCCCATGTCTTTCATTAATGCTTAAAGCGGAGACTTTATTTATAAGGAGATTCTAAATTCCAGGCTGGTCTCACTCAGCTGCCCTTGATAGAGGTAGCCTGTTTGTCATGTTAATGAAGAGAAAAGTTCCAAGTTCTTCAAAGACTTTTTGCTCCCACAGCTGAAGGAGAGAAAGAGATGTTGGCAGGTAGGGGTGGAATTGAGGTGAACCCTAAAATCACGTCTTAGCCTTTGGGGCCGGCTGGACTCATGTCAGGAGTGAGGCTGCTCCTCCTGGGGTCAGAGCGAGGACTGCACGGAGCAGGGAGGTGGTGCCCAGAGGCAGAGCCGCAGCCCAGCGTTCAAGCAAACTGGACTCTCGCCTACCCCAGTGGTTCCCAAACCTGAGCTGTCTTCAGAATCCCACAAAGGGCTTCAGAAAACACAGATGGCTGAGCCACAGCCCAGAGTTTCTGACTCAGTAGATCTTGATGGGGTCTGAGAATTTGCATTTCTAACAAGGCGATGTCAAGTGTGGGGTTCCCAAGGACCACATCTTGAGAACTGGTTTATCCTCATATTTGATTGTTCAACAAGGGTTCAGAGCTCAGCTTAAAGTCAGACCTGATTTTTATTCTTGGCTCTATCACAGTTGTATGCACTTGGGCAAGTAGCTGAATTATATGAGCCTCTATTTCCTCACAAGTAGAAAGGGGATAATTAGAAGGTTGCTTCAAGAAGTGTGTCAAATAATGTGTATTAAGTGTTGAGCACATTGCTGAGCTTATAGTAAACATTCAAATACATGATTGTTATTCTTTCCATTCAAGTGCCGCCTCGACACCCTTCTGGAATATTTCTGCATCTGTTAGTACGGATCTTCCAGCCCTCTGACACGCTGCCTCACTCCGTCCTCGTCCTCTCCTACTTGCCTGTGCTCGAAGGAAACTCCATCTCCCTACCTACATGGAGCCCCAAACTCCACGAGCAAGTGACCTCGGACCAAGCTAGTCCTTTGCTGCCACCTTGTGGTCTGCACTCACCTAACACCAAGCAGGCTAACCTGTCAATGTGAAGCTCCTGGGCTGCAATGCCACCAAAACAGAGCATAACAAAGGGGTCAGAGGTGGTGCCCACTCATGCTGCTCAGTAGGTAAGAGGACTGTGGGGACGGGCTCCCAACCAGATCAGTCTGAAGGACAATTCAAATCCTGAGAACTATAAAACGACATAGGTACTCAGATCAGGACCAGAAGACCAGGAGACCTGCCTGGCTGCTGATCCCCAGGCAGGAGCCCGGAGGCCTCCCCTGACCTTACATCGGGCCTGGCCAGTGGCCTTCTGAGCAGGACCTCAGGATATCTGCCTGGAGACATTTCAGAGGATTTCTGGGACCTCAGGTCTTATCAAGATCTTCAGATTCGTTTTGCTGCTATTGCCAAAGCCACATTGGGAGAGAAGCTATTACAGGGACACAGACATCCCCAACCTGGAAACTGTTTCTGATGAGGTGCTCATTATGCCAGGTCTACGAGACGGAGACTTGGCGCTATAACAGGGAAGGGAGCCAGACGCCGACACATGGGAGCAGCGAATACCCAGGACATTCTCACTTCCTCTTTCCCACCCCAGGGTAAGTGGTTTACGGGAGTGTCAGAGCTCAGTGAGGGGGAGACAGTGATTGCAAATTATTGTGTTTTGTTAACACTTTATCCCTCCCCACTGGAAAGCAGGCCTTGTAATAGAAGTTTGAACAGAGCCCATAACTTTGGGGATACTTGTTAAAACTTGCAAACTTCTCCATCCTTCTGCTAAATACTGGCCTGGGCAGAAACCTGACTCTTGGAGCAGAGGAAGGAGGAGGGCCTGGTCTGGCTCTGCATGCCTCCTGCCTCTTCACTCTGCGGGTTGCGGAGGAGGGCAAGGTCCCCGTCGGATGTCTCCCAGCTCAGCTGCCAACCTCAGAGCCCTCTCATAATCGGTAGTAGCTGCTTTCCGGGCAAACACAGAGTAGCCCCATGAGGCAGGAAGCCAAGTGCTGGCTCTCCCATGGGGGCTCCTCGGAGGGGGTCGTAAAGACCCCCCAGCACAGCTCCCTGAGGGAGAGGAAACTACAGCTACCCGTGACCCCACCCCCAGCATCTCCGCCAGCAGCAACTCAGCAGTACCTTCGGCGGGGGTCCTCCAGCAGGCCTGTGTGTTGGTAGAGTGGGCTTCTTCTGCACATTTCTCTTACCCACAGGAAACCTTCACTTCTTTGCCCACCAAACAGTGTGAATGCAGACTATTTCCCCAACACCTACTCTTGTTCCCCACATACATGGTCTGGGACAGGTCAGCAATGAGCGTTCCTCTAGGAAATGAAAGCCATCTGTCCTGGCACACAAAATCATCACGGGTGGGGGTCTAGGAGTCCCCCGCCCATCTCGGCATGAGGGGAGGGAAAGGGCACCGTCCCGCCCAGCAGGGAGGGCGGGGAAGAGCCTGTGCCGAGCACGCACGAACATGTCCCCGAGGCCCCCACACTGACATCCTGTGTGGTGGGTCTGAGTGCTGGCCTGGGCACTGCCTGGGACAGCAGGCTGGGCCAGCAGAGGGGTGTGTTTTTGGTTTTTCACTTCAGAAGGTGGCTCATTTGGTGCTTCTTCCTCATTTTGGGGCTCCTTGGTGTCAATTCTGGGCAGTTGAAAAGTCCCACTCAACATCCACTCCCCAGACAGGCGGTCTCATACTCAAGAGGCCCTGAAAGAAGTAAAAGACAAAGCGGTCTGATTCCTCTCCTGTGACTGCCTCTCGTTCACTCTGGACAAGCCCTTTTAAGACTTGCTTCAGCTCATCCTTCCTCCAGAAGGGGGATGTCACCATGGGCACCTCCACTCCTCTCCTTTAGGAGAAGAAAGCAAGATGATAGAGGGGTTCGATGAAGGAGTAGAGAAGCACAGGCAGAGAAATACAGAGTCCACGGGGTGCCCTGGGGGTTATCTACCAATGATGGTCTTCCCTCAACCGGACGTGAGCCCTGAAAATTTTCTTTAAACGACGCCATTTAATAATGCTATCCTACACTTTATAAAGCGCGCTTTGGTTTGACAAAGACCTTTCCATTCATTCATAAACTCATGGGCTTGAGTCTTGCAGCAGTCCTTTGGTCAGTAGAGCAGGCACCACTGGTAAGAGATGGGAGGTTCGGAGATAGTACATGACTTGTCCAAAACCACCGAGCATTAGTCTCTCTCGTGAGTAAGGCATTTACATTCAATGCTACCAACTTGAATGGAATATAGCTACCTGACCAGCTTCAAGAATTTGTGACCAAGGCTTTGCAGGAATGGGGGTGAGGGTAGGCAGATATGGTCTGTGTAAGTTTGGGTAAAATGAGGAACATTCCAGAAGCAGAGCCTCAAGAACTGTGGGCTAACTTTGGTAGCAACATGAGCCCTGTGTGTGTGGACAGATGGAGAGAGGAAGCTTTGTTTATTAACCACCAACCAACAGAAGGCAAACTCATTCACTTCATTTTTTTCCCTCCTCATACAGATCCAAACACACTCAAATGCACCATGGGAAAAATCCCTTCTCAATTCTAAAATTTTCTGAGGGAAAAAAGAAAATTTCCTGAAGTAGTTTTAACTATTTTCATGTTGCCCTAACATGTCTTAGAAGCATAGAAACTGGCCTTTGTGAACTCAGGGCCTTCAAAGCCAGCTTCGTTTTCCTGCACGGTACTGATTTGTATTCTCCAGAAGGTCTCTTGACATCTCTCCACACCTCACCTGATTAACCCAGGAAGTCCACAGGCCCTCATTCCCCAACAGAAAGAGAAGAGGAGGATACAAAGAGATTCCTTGTCTGAGGTAACAGAACCTCTCCACAGTGGAGTGTGGAACTGCATGCCCAGTGCCCAGCCAGGACTGGGTGAGCTCCACACAGCATGGCCTCCACAGCTTACAGATAGCACTGGGGGGGACCATGGGATTTTCATGTTTTCAGCTTCCTAACTCATGCAACCTGCTGAAGGCAGCCCCTTGCAGCTCTCACCTTGAGAGACAGATGGAACGGCCACTAGGAATCCTAGCTCCCAGCCTAGCCCCTCCTCCGTGTGGTCTGTTACTCTGCCACTTCTCCTCTCACCTCAGTTTACACATCTGTCCAACAAAGGGTTGGATGAAAGATTTCTAAAGTCCTCCTCAGCTGTTCCTTCTCTTTGACACAAAGCCTGCTTGAACCCTTCCTTTCTTTCATGCCCACCTTTGACTTGGCATTGAGGTCTTACTTGTAGGCTGTCCAGGTCACTAGAACAAAATACCATACGCTGGGGTGGGGGAGGGAAGGAGGGCTTAAGCCACAGACACTTATTACTCACAATTCTAGAGGCTGGGAAGTTTGAGATCAGCGTGTCAGCATGGCTGGTGAGAGCCCTTTCTCCAGGCCTGCTGATGGCTACCGCTCCCTGTGTCCTCACCCAGAGGAGAGGCAGAGCCCAGGTGTCTCTCCTGTTCTTACAAGGGCACTAATTCCATCATGGGGGCTCCACCCTCACAACCTCACCTAATCGCCTCCCCACACCGTCACAGCAGGGGTTTGGGTTTTAACACATGAATTAAGTTCAGAACAGATCTTCTGACATTAAACCCTGGCATGTTTGAAAGAATAGAGAGAAGAGGGAGGTTTGCCAGATGGTTTCCACAAAAATACCTCACGCACTTGATAAATATTTATCAGCCAAAAAGGAATAAATTTATTCTATTTATATGTCTGATATTTTTACAGTTTGGTTCCTGAAAACTCAGAGCCAGATTGGATTCAGACATCTGGCAGCCAGAGCCCGAAACTGTGTGCCCCCAGAGCCCCTGGTTGGCCCAGGGATGGGGATTGTGCTGTGTTATGTGATGAATTAGAGGAAATTTTACTTTATATTTACCACAAACGTATTTGTAGTCAGTCTCAGAGACACCAAGTCACAGAAGAAAGAATAGAAATCAAGAGAATTGTGTTGTTACCTGTTTTCCTTCCCTTCCCCTAAAAGAGCAGCTGTGTGAGCCCAGTGTGCAGATTTGTCAGGATTTGCTAAGCTTCCTAATTCAGCACCTAATTCAGCACCTGACCCTTCTTCTCACCCCTCAAAACCACCGCTGAGAAAGGAGGGGCTTCTTGGCTGCTTCAACAGAGTGGAAATGGAGAGAATAAGAAAGGGGGCGGCAGGCACCATGATTTTGGTGGGGATAAAACCAGGAAGCCCTGTTAGTGAGCGGGGCTTTCCAGCCATCTGGAGCAAGGCATTGGACCTCAGTTTCTTCATGTATAAAATAGGGACCGAAATACCTGCCTAACAGGATTATTTTCTCCCTGTCTCCCACATCCAGCCCCCAGCAGTGTTGAGCACAGAGAAGTGACTTGACACATGTTTACTGAACACACTTCACATTTTGTTCAGAGCCAGCTCTGAGTCTACAGGTAAAATCTCAACTTATTCTCCCCTAAAGGATCTTTCTCTAAAGCTGAAAGGCAAATCAGGAGTGCATCAGCTGGGATGTCACCGCCTGGGTCTCTGGCTCCTGTCTCACCCTTTCCTCTTTTGTGGTTGTGAGACCTCCCAGTGGAACCCTGTATTTTCCAAAAATGGGAAAGGTCCACAGGCAGCAATGAGGACAGCTGCTGTTCAGCTTGGAGACGGATGGGCCCCCTTTGCTATGGACCCCACAGCCTTCGTGGTTATGGACTTGGGGTAGAAGTTACCCGGGTACTTTAAATGTGCCACCCCTCAGAACTCTCAACTACACAACCTAGGATCTGAAGTGCCAGCTTTTACCTGAGGGGAAAAATGAGAGAGAGAAACCCTAACCTCGCCCCCATCCTCCTTGGAGTCTCAGGAATCAGCAATTTTTGCCTCTTTCCATTTGATTATCATTGATTTTAAGTCACCATTTAGCAGAGACAACAGAACATCATAAACAAACCTTGAACTACCCTTAGCCTTTCATCTGGAGCTGGAAATGGATTTCACTTCACTCTCCCACACTGTATTCTGCAGGTAGAAGCGAGGGCTTCCCTTCGAGCGGAGGAAAGCCGGAGTGATGCTTTGGAAGGCTCTGCAGCACAATCACGCAGGACGCGGGCCTCCCTTCCACGGGGAGACTGCAGGGTGGCAACTCCGCTTCTCTGCCCTCATGCATGTATCCTGAAACTCCCCTCTTCCTTCATGGTGATATGATTGCTAGTGACAGAAAAGCAATAGTTCCATTCATTTCCTTTAACTTTAATCATCTGCCTTGCTAGTTATCAAAGCCACAGAGAATTTTCTTCTGTGCCTGGAAAAATCCTATAGTCAAGGCTTGCCCGACTCTGTTTCCATGAGGCTTCAGACCCCATAACAGAGCCCTGCCCAGGAGAAATATAATGCCTGCCACAAGTGTAACTTTAAATTTTCTAATCACTACAAGTGAGCTTAATATTAATTATGCATTTTATTTAACCCAATATATCCAAAAGAGTATCAATTCAACATGTAATCAACATTTTTAAATATTAATGAGATATTTCGCATTCTTTTTCTCATCCCAAGTCTTCAGAATATACTTTTTTCCACTTAGCACACATCTCAGTTCAGACTGGCCACATTCCAATTGTAACCAGGCGTGGCTGGTGCATGCTGACTTGGACGGTGCAGCCTCACGTAACAGCTAGCTCACTGCAGTGGAATGGCACGTTGACATGCTCCTCTGCGCTGTTAGAGTGTCCATCCTCAGGAACAGGACCATTAACAGTGACCAACTAATTGTAGCTGCTTAATAACTTTTCGTAGAATGATGGACTGAATTAATAAATCAATGTCACTATTGACCACTGGTAAAAAGAAAAAGAAAAAACCAGCTATGCTGAAAGAGAGAAGAGAAAGGGGATGTGTTTGGAGTTGGGTATTTTTAGTTGGAAGCTATTATGAGTCTCCTGAATCAGGATGCTCAGAAATAAGTCAGAAATAGGAACTGGAGCTCAAGGAAGGAACAGGCTAAAAAAATAAGGTTACATACAATATTATATTAGTTTCAGGTATACACCCCAGTGGTTAGAAATTATATATTTTACTAAGTGATTATCCTGATAAAATTTGTACCCACCTGACACTATACATAGTTATTAAAATATCATTGACTATATTCCCTATGTTGTATTTACATTCCCATCACTATTCTGTAACTACCAACTTGTACTTTTTTTTCTATTTTATTGATTATGCTATTACAGTTTTCCCAATTTCTCCCTTTTTACCCCCCTCTACCCTGTACCCCGCAACCCTCCAGCATCCCCCCCCTTAGTTCATGTCCATGGGTTGTACATATAAGTTCTTTGAGTTCTCTGTTTCCTATACCATTTTTAACCTCTCCCTGTCTGTTTTATGTCTACCAGTTATATTTCTTCTTCCCTGTACCTTTTCCCCCTATTTCTCCCTTCCCCTCCCCACTGAAAACCCTCCATGTGATCTCCATTTCTCTGATTCTGGTCCTGTTCTAGCTGTTTGCTTAGTTTTTGTTTTTGTTGTTTTTCTTTCTTTTATTTTTTTAGGTTCATTTGTTGATAGTTGTGAGTTGATTGTCATTTTACTGTTCATATTTTTTATCTTCCTTTTCTTAGATAAGTCCTTTTAACATTTCATATTATAAAGGCTTGGTGATGATGAACTCCTTTAACTTGACCTTATTTGAGAAGTACTTTATCTTCCCTTCCATTCTAAGTGATAGCTTTGCTGAATAGAGTAATCTTGGATGTAGGTCCTTGCCTTACATGACTTCAAATATTTCTTTCCAACCCCTTCTTGCCTGCAAGGTTTCTTTTAAGAAATCAGCTGATAGTCCAATGGGAACTCCTTTGTAGGTAACTCTCTCCTTTTCTCTTGCTGCTTTTAAGATTCTCTTTTTGTCTTTAATCTTGGGTAACTTAATGATGATGTGCCTTGGTGTGTTCCTCTTTGGGTACAACATCTCTGGGACTCTCTGGGCTTCCTGGACTTCCTAGAAGTCTATTTTCTTTGCCAGATTGGGGAAGTTTTCCTTCATTATTTGTTCAAATAAGTTTTCAATTTCTTACTGTTGTTCTCCTTCTGGCACCCCTATAATTCAGATATTGGAACATTTCAAGTTGTCCTAGAGGTTCCTCAGCCTCTCCTTATTTTTTCAAATTCTCATTTCTTCATTCTGTTCTGGTTGGATGTTTATTTCTTCCTTTTGTTCCAAATCATTGATTTGAGTCCTGGTTTCCTTCCTGTCACTGTTGGTTCCCTGAATATTTTGCTTTACTTCACTTTGGATATCTTTCAACTTGTTCTTTAATTTTTCAACCAAGCTCAGTCAGTTCCGTGATCATTTTGATTACCAGGGCTTTAAGTTCTCCATCAGATAGGTTGGCTACCTCCTCATCACTTAGCTCTCTTTCTGGAGTTTTGCTCTTTTCTCTCATTTTGGCCGTGTTTCTTTGTTTGGGGCCCCTGTTAAGTTGTAAGGGATGGGGCCTTAGGTATTCATTTTTGACTCCACTTTTTTGGTTTGTTTTCTGGAGTTTTGTTATGTTCTTTCATTTGAGACATGTTTCTTTGTCTCCTCATTTTGGTAGCTTCCCTGTATTTGTTTTTATGTATTAGGTAGAGCTTCTATGTATCCTGGCTTAGTAGAGTGTCCTAATTTAAAAGGTGTCCTGAAGGGTCCAGTGGCACAGCCTCTCCAATGTTCACGCAGATTGGGTGAAAAAACAATCTGGGCACTCTAGGTCTTCCCCCACCCCGTGGGCTATGTACATCTTCCTGTTGTAGTTGAGCTTTGATTGTTCTTGGCATGTCAGTGGGAGGGATTTACCCCTGTGATGACTGACTACAAGAACTGGCTGCAACCACCATGGAACTTCAGTTGTAAAGGAGCCCACCCCATGAAGTAGGAATTACTTCAAGAGTGTTCTAGTGCCCACTGAGTCTGCCCCTTAGATGTATCACTCATGAAGGTGGTTGGATAATGTTTTGACATAGTCTGAAGCTGTCTACCTGGTGCACTGACTTTGGGCCCTCCTGAGAAGTGCAGGCCAAGGTTAAGCTGCCACCTGTGTTCTGCCAGAAGTCACCCAGCATAAGCAGCAAAGCAGTCTGAAGATGGCTGCTACTTGTGCTGGGCTTGGAGGTGCCAGGAGAGAACAGGCTATGAACAAAAGCCAGATGCTACTAGTGCCAGGCTTGGGGCAACTTAGCAAAAGGTATGAGGCACCCTAAGGCCAGATACTATTTGTTTGAAAGATTTTTAAGAAAGTTGGAAGCATGAGCCAAGACAAGTCATTCATATGGAAAAGCCACTGGAAACAGGTTGGGTGGTGTGGGACTTCAGGAAATCTCCAGAGTGAGGTGAGCAGTATGAACCAGGTTAATGGAAACTCAGATATCACCCTGACCTGCCTGTTCTGTGGGGGGAAAGCTTACCAAAGGGACAATGGCCTCTGTCAGCACTCCTGTCAGAGAGAAAGTTGAGGTCCAACTCTCGCCCCAATGCCAAACAATTCAGTTCCTCCCTGGAGCTTTTCAAGCTGCTGTCCCAGTGCTGGAACTCCAAGGGAGTAAGTCCAAGTAAGTCCATGCACAGGTCTTTAAGAAAAACTGCCTGGGACGCCAGAAGCCCTCTGTCCATTCAGCCTCAGTTCCCACTGATTTTTATAGCTAGAAGTTATGGGTGCTTCTCTTCCTGGCACTAGAACCCTGGACTGGGAGGCCTGGAATAGGGCTAGGACCCCTCACTCCTCAGGGGAGACCTCCACAACCAAGACATCTTGCCCAATTTCTATCCACATGGGCCCATCTGTTCTGCATCTCTGCTCCTCTTACCAGTCTCAATGTGGTTTCTTCTTTATATTCTTAGATTTAGGACTTGGATTCAGCTAGATTTATGGCAGTTCTGAACAATGGTTGTCCACAGTTTAGTTGTTATTTTGATGTGGTTGTGGGAGGATGCAAGCACCGCATTTACCTATGCCACCACCCTCTGGGCGTAATTTCATCTTTGCCTATTTTTATATCTCTTTACAGTTGCCATGAGATCATTTTAATAACCTCCATGGAGTTGAAAGTGATGCAGGTAATTGCCATGAGTAATTTAAGGACTATTAAAGCTAACAAACCTCTCCTGTGAAATATCTTATTAAACAGTGATCAGCAGAAAACAGGTAAAAAAAAATTGTGTAGTGTAAATTCAAGCCCTCTTTCCAGTTAAGCTGAAGTGAAAATGTAATTACATTACACAAAAGAGGGGTGCAGACCTTAAAGCTCTTCCTGCTCCAGCCCTGGGCATGTTCAGCAGCAAATGCCCTGCTATGCTAACGAGACCCACTTCCTTAGTTCAGGGGAGGGGGCCTCGTCTCTGCTGTCAATTCCCCCATCTGAACTGAAAGTTAATTTTTCATGCATGCTTCTTAAGATTATAAATCTGAGCATTTCTTAGCACGAAGTCTCCAGGAACCGGGGTTCCACCTTGGATCAGCTAATCACAAACTGTGACCTTGAGCAATTCTTTTTACCTCCTTACAAATGAACTACTGCAACTATAAAGTAAAAAGATTTTATTTTGCACCCTCAGATATATCTTCCAGCTAAATTTTTTTACCTTAAATAACTTCTGTACTCAGAAATCCCCTTCTGCCTATTTTAACTCTTAAGAATATAATCATGGATCAACAGTAGGTCCAAAAACGACCCATGAAAAGCATTCAAGTCCATACATTTTATACCTCTCAGAACCAAGTAGGCTGGTGCTCAGAATCAATTTATTCTTTCTTCATGTGCTGGCCTGGTAACCTGATTGCCCTGCTTGCTAGGCTAACAACTCATTCAAAGCACAAGATAGAAGAAACAGGCAAGCACACTGACAAGAAGAAGAAGCAAAAGCCCAAGGGAGAAAATAAACTTTCAGGAGGGCAGAACTTTATCTGGTTCGCTGCTATGTACCCAATCAGGCAAATAATATGTGCACAATAAATGTTGAATGAATGAAAGAAAGTAATACTTACAAAAATAGATACGATTATCTTAAGTACTGTGGTCACAGAACACTTAGCACAAGTATAGACAACCAAACACCTAAAGAGCCTCCTAAAGACCGGCTCATCCATGGCAATTGGCCAAGACAGTTGGGGAACTTTAGACTCTGCTCGGTAAGCTCTCAAGTGGCAAATGATTATGTCTGTTTGAACGTGGTAGGTTAAACACTGATGTTCGTCTCTGCTGGCTCCTAGTATCCTACTAAAATAAAGGCAAAGGTGTGTGTGTGTGTGTGTGTGTGTGTGTGTGTGTGTCTGTGTGTGTCTGTGTGTGATCTCCAAGGACAAAGAGAGAGGAAAGGATTCACAGACAAGAAATGTCAGCCAGCATTTGTAAGCTAAAATGCACAAAATGAAATGGTCAAAGCTGATCAAGAGGAACAGCAAGGCTTGCAGAAGGGAGCCCATGAGAAGCCAGCCAGTCAGACCTCAAATCCCTGGAAAGATTCAGAAATCAGAGGCACCTTACAAGGGGCATAAAGGAGCTGGGCTTCAAAGAGAATTCACTTAAAGTCTATTGAGAGAGTGGATAAATTCTCAGTGCCTTTCTCCCACCTGGGCAGGAAACTAGAGATTTATTCAGCAGAGAGGGGTATCCAGAGAACATCCAGCCTCAGGTTCACTGCAGATTGTAGGGAAAGGCATATGTCTAAAAACAAGGACATGAGTGAAAGTGTACCCACAGAACAGTGAGACCCAGTGTCCTTATTTTTCTGGACTCCAGGAGCAAGCAGCTTAGGGATATACCCGCTCTTATCCAGGGAAACAGAATGTACCCAGAGAAAAGATCTCGAAATAACGGATGCTCCGTATTCACACACACTCAGTGCTTACAAATGCCATGCTCTAACACAGGGTTTGTCAGGCATGGCTGGGTCCCAGTCCAGCCACCTCACAGCCAACAAGCCTCGCCTTCCCCCTCTCCCCAAAGTACCCAATCTGCTTCAATAGAATACTCTCAAGCACAAACAGAAGAAAAGCACTGGAAGTGAGCCTCCCAAAAGAAAAACCTAGACCAAAACAAACTAACAAAAGAAACTCCTAAGAAATCAAGACAGTGAAGGAAGAGAACTTGGAACATATATAACTGATATCCTTAAAGAGGTCAGAGAAAAGATTCATCCCTGATGAGAGAACAGGATGCCATATTTTTTTAAGATACAGGAAGCAAATTAGAAAGCACAAAATTTGAAAATATGATACTTGAAATAAAAGGTTCCACAGAAAAAAGCCAGTAAAAAGTTTAGAATGCAGTTAAGAAATTTTCTCCAAAAGGACAAGAAAAAGACAAAGTGGTAAATAGCAAGAGCTAAGTGGAAGTTTGAGTATCAGTCAACCCAGAGAGTCTACCAACCGTGTACTAGAGTTCCAGAAAAAGAGAATAGAGTAAAATAAAGAGATTATCAAAATATGATAATCTCCTTTTTATTGATGCACAAAAAAATTCTCATAGCTGAGAGACAGGGGTATCCGGGTTAAAAGTGACTGGTCAATGGGTAGCACAAAGAATAACAAGATTCCCGCAGCATCAGCTTAACATTGCTGTGAAATTTCAGAGCATCAGGGATAAAGAAATGACACTAAAACCTTCAAGTCATCGATAACAGGCTCACATACAAAAGAGTGGAAATGGAATGTCATCCGACTTCTCCACAACAGTCAAAGCTGGGCGTCAATGGAGCAACAGTTTCAAATTTTGAATAAGCATCTGTATCCCGTAATTCTATATTCGGTCAAATTATTAACTAAGTGTGAAGAAGCTACTAAAGGGCATGCTCTACAAAAGCCAGGGTATATACTAAGAATGAAAAAGAGGTGGGATTTAGGAAATAAGAGATACATCCTGGGAGAGACACAGAGGGAAGGGCCAGGAACGTCTGCGCCGTGCGCCTAGGGCACAGGCTGGCCGGACAGCAGCGAGAGGACAGGGGCTCCCAGAGAAACATCGCCAAGGACAAAGAAAAGCTGATGCTTTGGGGTGGGCTGGAAATGATTACTCACTGGGGTTGGAGACGTTGAAAATAAGTAGTGATAGGAAGAAACATAGACAAATGAGCTGGTCAAGAAAGGAATTAGGTAATTATTATAAACTCAACTAAGGAAAATGTCTTGAATCAAGGAAGAAAATGTAACTACAAAAGACTAAATGGAAAACTAGGTAAACATTTTACAGTGCTCTAACTAAAAATTTTTATGTAATTATATTTGGAAAACATGAGGTAAAGAAAAGATGATGGCTCATATAAAGGTGTAAAATCATCCTACGAAGCCAATAAAAAGTGAAAATTATAAAATTTGACAAATCAAAAACTAGCATTCAACTCTAAACGATTTAGGGAGGGCTGCAGCATGGGATGAATATTTTCTTTTCCTTTAACAGACTTCTAATTTTGTTTGATCTTGGTAAAAATATTACTTTGGTAAAAATTTTAAGTGACTCTACAAATGAAGTCAGATGTCATAAACAGCCCGACCCCACCCAGCGGTTATTCTGGAAGTTCTCGCTTGAAGAGTGAGATGCTGCAGTCAAGTAGAGGACTATAGTACGCAGGCTAAGGAAAACTGGCCCGACCAGCAAACCCAAGCCTGACCTGGACCATCCCTGAAATTCACAGGGTTATTTATATGCAAACTGGTGGGGCAAGATACAATGAAAATACTCTGGGGTCTGCGCTTCTTAACATCAAGCGAGGGCATAATTTTTTAATTACGGGGCTCAAAAATATCAAAAATGTGAAGCAGGGCTTTATCTTTGGAAAGATGGCCATGAATAGCATGGGTTAGGCCTCCAGTTCTGCTGGACAGTAATCAGCCCCCAGCGGGTAACTGCACAGCAGGTGCCCATGGAAAAGCTGGACAGCATCTGCTGTCCAGGCAGAGTGCAGGACTGGGTAGCCACAGCTCATTGATCATGAAGGTACTCAGGGGCTTAAATCCATCCACATTTCAATAAGTAATCACAGCCCCAAACTCAGAACAGCCGCAGAGGTAAAGACTCTCCTGAACACCAAGGCCATGGTTTCACTGGCCCCAAGCCCGGGCAGTGTGGGGTCTGCAGGTGGCAGACCACACCAGGACAGAAAACCGGGGCTGGTTCAGGAAGTCACCTACAGAACAAAAATATGTCACACAAGCCAGAAAGATTCCCTTTAAAATGGTTAAGTTTTATGTCAACGCTAGTGCTTAAAGCTTCCATTACATGAAATATTCACTTATGTAGAACAGCTTATTCCCCAGTAATATGAGATTAATGAGCCATCACTGTACATAAAAACTACCGAACTGGCTCAGATCAATGGTCTGTTCTGTCCAGCATTCTGCCATTTAAAGGGCATAAAAGAACATGAAATTTGGAGACAGCATCTGGATTTGGGGTCTGGTTTCACCACTTCTGAGCTGCCTGACTTTGGGGAAGTTATTTATCTCCTCCCAGCCTCAATTTACTCATCTATAAAATAGTTCTAATAAGATCTTTTTCTTGGTGGCCATGTGAAAATTCAATAAGATGATATCCTTAAAAGTACCTTTCAGATTGTAATGTAGTCTAAATATGTTCATTAATTTAGGTGAATAATATGTGAGAACTTTATAGCTCTTCCTTATCATGGCTTTCTTCAGTATCCTGAACTTTGTTCATTTCTTTTAAGAAATCTACATTAATTTTTAACGGTTTTTTTAATAATTCCTGACAATGCCTAGAATTTTGGTTCTCTGGTTTTTCTGATGAAATATCAGTATAATTGACTTTTAAAAATGGATACACAGAATCTTTTTTTGAAACTGAAGAAATCACCTAAACCCACATATGCCTAACACCTTTTGACACCTCCTCACCGAGAACATGAATTCCCCCAGAATGACCCTTCAGCTCATTATGCTCTTGGCAAAGACCTCCTGCACTGGGGCATTGTGTGTAAATCAGAAGCGTGATGGGGCTGGAAGGAAGAACTGGAAAAGTCAAATGATAAACATTTGATAAATACTCTCTGGAAGGCAGAATGAAGCCCAGGCCTTCTCACATGTCTTCAGGAGGTGGTCTGCCCCACAGGACTAAGCCAGTGGCTTTGACAGCAGGCTGAACAGGCTTTGCCACTTGGGGCTCACCATGGAAGGGGTGTCTGGAAGTATGGCATAAAAAAAAAAGAAACACAGTAAAATTTTGGTTAACAGTCCCATTTAAATTTTCCTTCTACCTCTGTTAGGAGTTCACGGCAGCAGGAGGGGAGTCAGATGAAGAGCTGGTCCTAAATCTGACTCTGCTACCAGCCATGAGACTTTGGACAAGCCACTTTTCTTCTGTGGGTCTCAGTTTGTAAAAATAAGGAGACTGGTGTAGATCATAGATTTTCAAGTGTTTTGCAGATTCTGGTCCTCCAGTTACACATTGGGTCACATCCGGAGAGGTAGGGAGATTGGTAAAGATGTGGAGACACCAGTGTGTCTACATTTCTCCTCCAGATCCCATGTAACAAGAACAGTTTTACTGCCATCTGTTTCATCCATTTTGCTTTAAGTTTTTTGAAGTCAGTGCTTTCTAAGAAAACACTTGAGAACCACTGGATTGTATGTCCTTAATGTGCCTTCCAATCCTATAATTAATTATCTGCTAAACTAACACCCTAAGGCCCTGGAGACATAAAGTAGATCATACCATAAGATGGATTCTGGTCTTGAAGGTATAAACTTGAGAGATGTGTCCAAATCAGCACACCCGGGGCAGTGATGCTGGCTGAACCACTCCATGCCTTTCCAAAAAATATATTCATACTCAATAACATTCATTGTCACATAGACATTGCAAAAAGTAGGAAAAGACACACTCTGCCTTTGCAGAATTTAGACTATTGAGTTTTACACTGTGAAACACACAGAACAAGGATAGCTCAAGTGCCTCCCTCCCAAAAAAGTGCATAGTTAAGTGAGACACTGTAAAGTACAAACTCTGAATGTGTCTGCAGGTAGCAAGGGAAAGCTCAGGCGTTCCCAGCAGTGAGGAAGGGTATCATGGAGGAGAAAAGAGTTTGAGCTAAGCCTTGAAGGCAACAACTAAAGTCCAAGAAGTAAACACTAAAATGCCTTTAGAGTTTTAAACTGCATAAGTCTAAATTTAAAAATAAAATCAATGTTAATTAATCATGTTAACCTGAAAAACAAATACATATTTTGTGGCAGAACAGTTTCCTTCCTTCCTCCCCAAATCCCTACTTCTTTTACACTTTGTTCCAGAAATGTTTGAGAAAGAATCTATGGTAAAGAGATGTAAGCATTTTTACCTGAGTTTTAAGTCAATAATTTGTGGAAGTTATGCTATAAAATAAGCACATAGCAGCAATAGAAAGGAGTGTCTCAAATTTTCATAACCTGGACTATAAAGGGCTTCATTTGGGAGTGAGACGGCACCACGATTTCATACAGAACCTTCACCAGCTCCCAAAACAACCTACAAGTCATAACCGCACTTACCGACAATATAAATAGAACAAGGCTTACACTATCAGGAGGTGAAACACACAAAATTTACAGCATAACACCAAACAGCCGAAGAGCCAAAGCCCTAGGTGTGCTGGGCTTGGGCGAGGTAATGCTCCTCAGGGAGGCTGGAAGACTGACTCGAGGCCCCTGGAGAAAAACTGGGGCTGGTGTCTGCTCCTGTTACCTGGAGAGAAGAAGAAAAGGCCGTGATCAGGGCTGGGACTGTGGCAGTAGCGCAGCGCTGCCTGGGAAGGCACGAGAAAGCAAAGACAGCCACCTGAGACTCAGGTATCAGATCTACAGCATCTCCAGGGAAGGAGAGCTCGAAGTCCTCAGCGTAACTCTGGTTCTGACCTGTGGGCCCCTGGGGAAGAGTGAAAACTATAGGAACGAGCAAAGCAAGGAAAAAATCATACACATAAACACAACCAACCTCAGCTCACAAACTAAAATTCCAAAGCAGGTGAGTAAAACTAATGTCAGAAAAGATAGCTAACAGATTGAACAAAAGGGAGAAAACTCTCCTTCAGGACTCTAAATAATAATGCATTTCATCTTCTGTAAAAGATGACTTTAAAATATCATGATTTCAATCCTGAAAGAAATAAAGGAATAACTAATATCCATATCCCAAGAAAAATTAATTATGCAACAAAAGCAAGCACTTATGAGTCAGGAACAGAAAAGAATTTTAAAAGAATAGGTTAGAAATACCAAAAATTAAACAATAATCACTATATTAAAATAATCTCAGCAGGTAAAGATCATTGACTAAATAACAAGAAAGTATTAAAAGATTGATTAAAACTTATCAATGTAGACAATGGTTTTTTAAATAGGGATTGAAGTTGTATGCAGAGGAGAATAGACAGTGAAACATCCACATATGCCCGAAAGATGTTGCTGATGCAGAAAATAGAGGAAACTGGTGACAAATGGAAGATGTTTGAAAAAAGGTATTGTTGTTGGGGAAAAATATTGCCTAAACTGGTATCTTCCACCATTGCATTGGTATGGGCCCAACATTCACTAAAATATCCCACTGAGTTATTAGGCAAATATGTGGAGGTCCTGACCTTAATCAAAAACATCAGAGAGGAGTTCAAGTAAGAGCAGGAGTATAGGAATCACAGCCAAAACCCTGAAAATGAAAATTCACCATTTTTTGGAACTGCCCTGTGACCTAGTGATCCAATTTCTAGGAACATATTCAAAGAAACCCAAAACACAAATTCAAAGAATATATCCACTTCTGTGTTCACTGCATCCTTATGTACAACAGCCAAGATATGGAAACAACCCAAGTGCCTATCAATAGATGAAAGAATAGAAAAGAAGTGGTGCATATATTCAGTGGAATATTACTAAGCCATAAAAGAATAATAAAATCTTACCATTTTCTTTTTTTCTAATGTAACTTCAATTTTTTTTCAAAGATTTTATTTATTCATTTTCAGAGAGGGAAGGGAGGGAGAAAGAGAGAGAGGGAGAAACATCAATGTGTGGTTGCTGGGGGCTATGGCCTGCAACCCAGGCATGTGGCCTGACTGGGAATCGAACCTGCGATGCCTTGGTTCGCAGCTCGAACTCAATCCTCTGAGCTATGCCAGCCAGGACCAAAATCTTACCATTTTCAAAAACACAGATGGACCTAGAGGGTGTTATGCTAACTGAAAACAGTCAGATCGAAAAATAAAAATACCAATGATTCCTCAGACAAGGACTTAATCTCCAAATTATATAAAGAACTTACTTGACTCCACCCTAAGAAGATAAGCAACCCAATTTAAAAATGGGCAAAGGATTTGAACAGACACTTCTCCAAGGAGGACATACAGAAGATCCAAAGACACATGAAACGATGTTCAATATTGCTAGCTATCAGAGAGATGCAAATTAAAACCACAATGAGATACCACTTCACACCAGTCAGAATGGCCATCATAAACAAAGCAACAAACAAGTGTTGGAGAGGTTGTGGAGAAAAGGGGACCCTAGTACACTGTTGATGGGACTGCAGACTGGTACAACCACTATGGAAAACAGTATGGAACTTCCTCAGAAAACTAAAAATTGATCTGCCTTCTGACCCAGCAATTCCACTGCTGGGACTATATCCTAAGAATCCTAAAACACCAATCCAAAAGAAACTTTGCACCCCAGTGTTCATAGCAGCACAATTTACAATACCCAAGTGCTGGAAGCAACCTAGATGCCCATCAGTAAATGAATGGATCAAAAAACTATGGTACATTTACACAATGGAATTCTATGCAGCAGAAAGAAAGAAGGAGCTCCTACCCTTTGCAACAGCATGGATGCAACTGGAAAGCATTATGCTAAGCGAAATAAGCCAGGCAGTCAAAGACAAACACCATATGATCTCACCTTTAACAGGAACCTAAACAACAAAACAAAGAAATAAGTAAAGTATAGTCAAAGACACTGAAATAGAGGACAGGCTGACAGTGACCAGAGGAGAGAGAAGAGGGAGTTTCAGAGGAAAAGGGGAAGGGTTTACAGGAACAAAGTTAAAGGACACATGGACAAAAACTAGGGGGAGGGTGGTAATGGGAGGGAAGCAGGGAGGGATGGGTGGGAGGGCTGGAATGGGAATGAAGGGGAGAAAACTGTACTTGAACAATGATTTAAAAAAAAAGAAAAAAACACCATATGATTTCACTTGTATGTGGAATGTAGAGAACAAAATACTGTATTTTGCTATGTATAATGTTCACTTTTTTGCCCAAATTTTTGAGAAAAAAAATAAGGATGCGCATTATACCTGGGTATACTAATTCCATACCTATATGAATGTTTTTTAATTCTTTTATTTATGTTTATGTGTTAAAAGTGTAACTCTAGAAAACAATAATGATATCTGTATGCAAAATAATACCCTTTATAATACAAAAAACAAGTATCTAAATATAAATAAATAAATAAATAAATAAATAAATAAATAATTGGATTAAAATATTAAAACAGATTTTTTCCTACAAGTTTGGGGCAAAAACGTGGGTGCACATTATACATGGCAAAATACAGTAAATGGACAAACAAAACTGAAACACACTCTTAGATGCAGAGAACAGATGGATGGTTGCCGGCAGGCGTGGGGGCAGCTGGGTGAAAAAAGTGAAGGGATTAAGTAGAAATTGCTGGTTACAAAATAATCACAGGGATGTAAAACTCATCGTATGGAATAGAATCAATAATATTGTAATAACTACATGCGGTGTCAGGTGGGCACTGGAAATACTGAGGGGAACCACTTTGAAGTGTAATGTATGATTGTGTAACCACTCTGCTGTATACCTCATATGAAATACTATCGAATGTAAACTGCAATGAAAATTGAAAATAAACAAATAAAGTAATAAATAATGCAAAATTCCCCATTTTGTTCTAGAGTTAAAAACAGGAGTTAATTTCAGAGACAAATCCACCTACAGTTATTCTCTTAGTGCCGCTGCTCCAGCTCATTCTGCTGCCTAATGATCCTGTTCTGGGTGCTTTGACCCAGAAGAGAAAGTTTGAAAATGCCTAGAAGGAAGGGGGAGTTTTCAACTTTAATTGTAGCCTGACCTGAGTGTGTTACATATTACCTACAGTGATTAACTGCAGAGGGTCAGACAAGTCAACAGCCGGTGCCTGAGCCTCCATGCTGCCAGTTACTGGCCAGGTAATGCTGAGCAATTCATTAACCTCCCAGGCCTTGGTTTTCTTGACTATAAAAATGACAGTAAAAAAGCCTACATCAAATTGTTGAAGTTAAGATTTAATAAAATAATAGAAGTAATAAAAGGATTTAACATGTGTCTGGGATGTAGTAAAAATGAGTTATCTTTATTATTCTTCAAAGAGTCACAAAATTTAGAAGGAAGGAAGCTCTTAGGGTTAAAGAGCATCAGTAGTTGGCGTTCTGAAAGGAATGGCAGGAAAGAGTTGGACATTTAAGATATGGTAGATTTTTATCTATACTTGAAATGCAAATTGCCCCAACATCTTTTGTTTTGTCTAAGAAACTCTACAGAACTATATCTTATGACTAAATCAACATGCTTCAGTCTGCAGGAGACACTCCATTTTTGACTTAGTCCAGTCCCTCCACAAAGGTTGTCCCCGTCATGGGAGCAGACAGCTGGGGAAGAGGGTAATGCTCTAGGAGGGCTGAGCCCCATTTTTTCCTGCTATGATCAGATCTTGGCAGGGTCAACGTGGCCTCCTGGACGCAAGTGTTTTGGGGATTCAGGGACCTGAAGGTCCATGACCTGTGGTGGATTCTCAGCTTTGAAAAGGAAATAACTCAAATATGAGGCAGCATAGAATTTAAAGTGAAAGCAAGAAGCACTGGGACCAAAGGAAAGATACTCCACAGGCAGAGCAGCCCCTCTCCCTAGTGAGGCATCCTTCTGTTTTTGATGCTCGTTTAATCCACGGACAGTGTATTCAATAAGGGAAATATTTGGTATCTTCCTGGGAAAGGTGTGGAGATTTCTCAGCGGAGCTTCTTTTGTCTCCTTATATGGGCTTCCTGTTTCTGATGCAGGTGGCATGGTGTGTGTCATTTAGCATGCTAATATATTACAATGAGCATATAATGAGGCTACAGGTCACCATGAAGTGAAATTAGTCACCATGTTGGGTTGAGCTGGTCTTCTGCTGGCTCTAAGCCATCAATCCATTGGGAGTTGGTTTTATTATCTTTCTGATAGTCCTGTAGCCATTATAGGTTTTACCACATACCCTATCTCACCCCCACTAATCAATAAAAGCTACACTGAACTGCTCCATGAACTCAGATTCTGGCTTGAGAGTTTTGTTTACCTTTGCTTCTGGTAGCATCACAAAGCCCCCAGGGTATCTAAATGTCACCACTTCTTTCCCGTGTTTTTTCTTTCCAACTGGCCACAAGTATTCTTTCCCTCACTGGTATGGAAATAACAATTCCTTTTAAGACTAAAACCAGACCTAACATTCATTAATGAGTACCTAAAGATCAGCATAAGAAAAGATGAGAATGGTCCATTTGTTTAAGAAACAGAACCAGTAAAACCAGTTCTCAATGTGTGATTCTTGGAAGAGCAGCATCAGCATCACCTGGGAACATTTTGGAAATGCAAATTTGGGGGGCCTACCCAAGACCTGCTGAGTCAGAATCTCTGGGACAAAGCCCAGCAATCTGTGTTTTAACAAGTCCTCCAGGTGATTTTGGTACATGCTTACACTGGAGAGCCACCTAAGGAAAAGAAAGATTTTTAATGGCAACTGAAAGGATATGTTTGCACTAAGCAAAAAAAGAAGTTTGGTCAGAGAAATAGCATTTGACAATATTAAAGGCCAAATTGTGAGGACAAAAGAAGACAAGAGCTGTCACAGTCAGAAAAACTTCACACAATTACTTTCCAGCAGTTATCTTCCCCATCCAGCTATGAGCTCCAAGAAGTCAAGAACCACTGTCTTGTTCTTAGTGCAGGGATGTAACAGTCAGTATAGGCTCTGTTATCCTACAGTAACAAAACAATCCTAAAATTTCAGGGGCTTTAAACAACACAGGTTTATTTCTCACTAACATTACATGTCCATTAAGGACTGGTGAGATTCTTCTTCACGTGTTTTTGCTCCAGAAAGACAGAAAAGTCACCATTGGGAGCACTGTTGGTTGTTGTGACAGAGGACAAGGGATCATAGCTTTTGAAGGTTCTTTCCAGCAATGGCACTTGTCACTTCTGCACACATTTCATTGGCCAAAGCCATATGGCCAACCTGAGTTCTATAGAGCAGGGTCGTGCAGCCTTCCCATTTACCTAAGAGAAGAGAACTAAATATTGTAATCAGCAAAAACTATGCAAGGAATCTCAGTCCTTCACATCTACACATTCTCGTTTCACAGGTAAGAAAACAGAGATGCAGAGAGATTACATAATTTGCCCAAAGTCCCTCAGCAAGAACATACCAGAGCTGAATTTCCACTTGTCTGATTGGAAAGCTCATGCTAACAAACTTTGTGCCATACTGTTAGAAATGGAGACACTGGGAAGAGGAAATGGTTTCGTGAGGAATGAATTCAGCTTTAAATGGTTGTGGGACTTGAATGCAGAAACCTCCCAAGCTATTCAGATGTAGACATAGAAGAGAGGAGAGGCGAGAGAACTAGAGATGCACGCTGACTGGGAACTTTGTCACATAGGCAGTTAGTAGTACTAATAAAGGGAGCAAAGGGAATCAGACGTTAAGCCCAGTGAAATAGGGAACTGAATTAGATATCAAGCCTGCTTCACTAGGAAGTTGTAACATTCCTAGGTCCCCCAAGGGACCACCACATTCTCCATCCTTGGGACCTAATCCCCAAAGCAGACAGAAAAAAATGGTTACCAGTTATTAGCCGGAATTACCAAGGGGGAGGAATAAATACAGCATGGGAAATTTCCCTGCTGAGTAGATGCCCAGTAGAAGCCAGATGGTTTGGGTGGGGGCAGTCCTTTTGCTTTGAGGCATGCACGGTAGGAACCACAATGGAGACTACAAATGGGAGGTATTTCTAATCTGGGGAAAAGACCAGATTGGAAAAAGACCATGAGCCCAACACAAACCCATGAAGGATTGGGAAAGAGCCCTGGCTGGTGTAGCTCAGTGGATTGAGCGCAGGCTGCGAACCAGGCATCACAGGTTCGATTCCCAGTCAGGGCACATGCCTAGGTTGCAGGCCATGTCCCCCAGCAACCACTGATGTTTCTCTCTCTCTCTCTCTTCCTCCCTTCCCTCTCTAAAAATAAATTAATTAATTAATTAATTAATTTTTTAAAAAAAGGATTGGGAAAGAAATTGTTCACTTTGAAGGCTCAAGGTAATATAATCAAAGCTTAACAAAGGCTTCTCTCTCTGGATAACACATGTTCACTCGCCCATTTGTTCACGTATTCTCTCTTTGTGGCAGCCCTGCAGGCCCAAGTATGGTCTCCAACATAAACCTGGGTACAGCAACACAGCACTGGCCAGAACACAGCTGGAAATGAGATTAAGCGTAGCCACATGGGGACAGAGACTAAATGGGACTAAACTTTGGCATGAACTAAAGCAATGGCAAAGAATCTTTGAACTCTGGCCCTTCTTCTGGGCTTGATGAAGACAAGGCTGGATTTCCACAGTGAGACGGACAGAGATGAGACACTGAGACCTGGGGGCAGTCTTTTATTACTACCCCAATAAATCTTACCAACACACCTCATCCTCCGATGCATAGGCACCTGGAAATGCTTTTCCTGTGACTCCATGAAAGGACACCATTTCCATCAACAAAACTTTCAGCAGAACGTAAGAACAGTGAAATCTTTGTGCAATTTTTCTCTAAAGACAGAAGGAAGGGTGGATAAAACCGTCCCCAGGATATCTACAGGTTAAGGAAAAGAGAAGAAGAGCTAATAATAAAGTAGTTGTGAAAGAAAGAAAAAGCCCAAAGGAAAGGCCTTCACGAAGAACACAAGGTCAAGACTCCCTGTTACAAGAGGAAGTTGGAAGGTGATAACAGACGTTTTTTAAAATCCATTAAATTTGGATGGGAAAAAATCTGGGGTATCCCCCAAGGAGTAGATTTAATAAGGTAGAGAAATGGGATACTTGAAATTTCTAGGGACATAAAAAGAAAGGACACTATGGGTATGAGCCACAAAAGTGAAGTATTTAGTAATAGAAAGAATAATACAAATTATATTTAGATAGATAGATAGATAGATAGATAGATAGATAGATAGATAGATAGAGATTAAATGTCAGGCTAGGCATTTCATAGTTTACTGAAGGAATGTACATGTCTGAAGAGAACAGGGGAGAAGAGCTGGGGATAATAAGAGAGAGGCACGCAGAGAAACTATAAGGATGCAGTAGAGATGGAATGGATGGGGTCCACAGGGCAGGCTGCGAGGATGAGTTCAACAGACAGCAGGCCTCTCTTCCTCTGAAGTAAAGAAAGTGTGAGAGGATAAAGGAGGACGATCGCTGGGAGCAGATAAAGCCGAGGGCTCTAAGAGTGCACAACTGGTAAGAGTGTCTGCCACCGGCCGACCCCAAGTCACAAAGGATTGCATCTTCCCACGGCCAAATGCCCTATCTGTCTTGTCCGCACCTGGCTAAATATCTCCTGGAACTTTTCCCTCCATGTACCATTTTTCTTTCCCCCAGGTGGAAGATTGCACCTGGTTTGGGAATTGATCACTCCTGTGGCAAACACAGCTATTGGTCACTCAATATCCATTTTTCTTACCTTCCTTAGTAAATAGCCCACATTGTTTCAGAATGGCAATGACCCACAGAAATCCTTGCTTTCTCCATCTCCCTTGCATTTCTAGCCAAAGAGATATAAATGGCAGCATATATGTGTCTTAGCTGGCAAATAGGGATGTCCCTTGGGAAGTTGTGTTGGGGGTGGGAATTTCTGGGCATAGCAATGGCTATCTTCCATAGAAAGAGAGGCATATGGCAGAAGAGGCAAGGGAGGAGGGGTCCTGACTGATCGAGTTGATCAAGGCTTGCAATCTTCTGCTCCAAGCGTAATCTTCCTGGTCATACTTTCTGCTCGTTCCAGCCTGATCCTGAGGGCACCATTTGGTGACGAGTACAGAAAGGCCAAGAGAAACAAAATCATCTCTTTTAATCTAATTATTTATGGCCAAGACTGTGGAATCACAAGGTTCTAAGGGGATGTAGATGATGAGCTGCTTTCAGAGAAGAGCCTTTATACTGGAAACATCTCAAAAAATAGGAGATGAATGATTCTATAGCACTTGTATGTAGTTCTATGACATCCTCAGCTCTGCTCTGTCAGTAGACTCTCTGACACCTGGTATGTCTTCACACACAGAGAAATATTCATTATTACTACTTAATGCTTGATTTGTTCATTGTATCACTTTGTTTAAAAATTAACATTCTTCTCAAGGATTAAGCAATCACTATTCTGACTTTTCACATAGCAGTTTCATAACTAATACCTGGGCTTGCAATCTAACAAATTAGATTTCCCCAAACTACTTGGTTATAAACTGATTTAGTAAGAAGTTGTAAACAGTTTAATTAAAATTATGACTTAGCATTTTATATATTTTCTGAAAAACCAAACAAAATATAAAAAGAAAACGAAGATTTTTTTGATTGACAGATTCTGCCTCAGGTTTGTTTGTACAAATAGCACAGGAAGACACTAGCCCCATGCAGACAGCAGCCCAGGGGTCAACCAGTCCTTCCTTCCTCCACTCTAGAGCTTTCATGGGGACCTGGGCACCTCTGGAAGCCTGAGTCTGACCTGGGCCTCAGCTGGGGTCTGAGCTGGAGCTGCAGCCACAGCCATAGCCTGTGGCTTGGTTGGAACCTTGGCCTTGGACTTTAGCCTATAGAGCTGAGACCCTTAGTCATACAGGCACAAACAAATTTCCTAAGTTTGGGGTGAGGTATGTAGGCAAGTCGATGGAGCTTGTGGCCACCACCCTTTGGGATCTGGGGCTTGACATCGTTGGGCTTTATGAGGCCTCGATAGCCTCTGCTCATGAACTTATAGCCTTGGTGTGTTGGCCTGCATCTTCTTCAGGCCCTTCTTATTGTACTTCTCAGCAAAGCATATGTTCCTCTGGAACTCTGGGTCCATACCCCTAAGAGATGCATTTTGTGATCAGGTTTTCTTGAGGCTCTTTCTGTGTCATTTTCAGGATTGGTTGTGAATGGCACAGATCTTGAACTTGGCCATGTCTGCATCAAAGCCCACAGCTCTCAAAGCACCTGGGACTGAAAGAGAAAGAGCAATAAAACAATGTTTTAAAAAAGTTTTATAATACTTTCACTTTAAACTGTTTATTAAGGTGCTCAAATCAAGATGAATTCTAATTTTATCATATATTCTTATGCTTCTTCTTCCCTAAGATATTTTATTTTATGTCTTACCAAGGTTTCCTGGGGCTGAAATAGTTTTACTAGTTGAGAGAAAGAGAAAGAGACACAGAGAGATAGATAGAGAGAGAGAGAGAGAGATTGAGGAAAGAAGGAAGGAAGGAAGGAAGGAAGGAAGGAAGGAAGGAAGGAAGGAAGGAAGGAAGGAAGGAAGGAAGGAAGGAAAAGAAAGTCTTTCTCAGACCAGTTGAAATGCCAGGTTCTAGAATTTTACAACTGGTAAGAGCTTGGTTGGCAAGAGTCCTGATTGTGTAGACCACTGTGATTTAAACCCAAGCCTTGGGGTATTAGGTTGAGTCTCTTTTTATAATAAAGTTTTACTTGTTATCACATAAGACTTTTAAGCCTCTGCTTTCAAAATAGGTTTTAAACTTTTGAAACATGTTACTTTCTCCAAAATGATGAGTTAACATAATCTTTGGGTGGCTGACATTGTTTTCAATGACAGTTTACTTTTAATGCCATTTTGTATGAGTTTCAGGTGTACAGCACAGTGGTTAGACAATCGTATGCTTTACAAAGTGGTCCCCCAATCTTTCCAGTACCCGCAAGGCACCATACATAGTTATCACAATGTTATTGACTATGTTCCCTCTGCTGTACTGCACATCCCTGTGACTATTCTGTAACTACCGATTTGAACTTCTCAACCCCTTTGTCTTTATCGCCCCGACCCCCAAACCCCTCCCCTCTGGCAACCATCAGTCTGTTCTCTGTGTCTGTGAGGCTGTTTCTGTTTTGTCTGTTTGCTAACATTATTCTTTTTTTCTTTTATTTTATTATTGCTAAATACAGTTGTCTCCCAGAATATTATGTAAAATATACAATTTGCTTAGAACTCTTCAATGGCTTGCATTTACTTTTGGAAAAAGTCTGGTCTTTCGTGGCATGCAAAGCCCTCTGGTGAGCGCCTCTCCTGCCTCTCCCTTCTGTAGCCACCTGCTGCGTCCCCCTGCATGGCTCCTCCATGGGCCCGCACGTGCTGCTTCCCTGGGCGACACTGAGTCCTCCCTAGTGCACGACATGTACACTCGACAGTTTCCCACTCACCTTTCTCGCTTCAGCCTGGGATCGCCTTCTCTACAAATACTGTCCAGTGCGGGTCTCTGTTACTAGTTATGGTTCTGATCACATTTGTTTGGTAAATGAATGTTTAAGTGACTTTCTTTTCTGGACCATGAACTTCTTACTTTCAAGGAGCATGTCTTTATTTTTATTCCCAGGGTTGGTATAGTGCAGTACTTGGCCCAATTTGTATTTGTTGAATAAATAAATAAATAAATAGTAATATGATGTTACTATAAAAAAAGGATTTGTTTTGTAAATTATGAATAGCATCACTCTCACTTCTGATATTTGCACACTTTTTTTTCTGTTTCAATGAGAGTGACTTGCCTTCCTAGCTGCACTGATTTTTTTTTTTTTTTTTTTTTTTGCAGGCTGAGGCCATGTTTTGTACTTGGTTGGTGCCAGTTGGGTACTTAGCACAGTGTATGTAACAAAATTCTGGAAAATATTGCTTAATTTATGAGAGACTAAATGTAAGCATACATTTGGATCACTTATATTTTACCTGTGCAGTGTCTCTTCAAACAAGGGGTGACCATCAGTTACAATGATGTACTATTTGCTTGACCAGGTGACAGATGGCACACGTGTGAAAGGGTTCAGTGCTGAGGGACAGTCCAGTCCCTCTAGCGGAGCTGCACCACATAGCCCATGGGGCTGTGCCCAGTCAGCACCCAGGCTTCCTGAGAGCCCTGCCTGCCCATCTCAGGGGCCCCTGAAACTTCTTTCTGGTTTACTCACTAATTTCAATCTTTCTTTTTTCTTAGAAATAGGAAAGCTAAGAAAACCATGTATCTTCACTCTTAATCTGCACAGAAACTTATGCATACACTTTTGGTTTATTTTTTTTTTTTTCAGGAAAGATTGCCCTTCTCCCCAGTGATATGAAAGTGACTTGGAATGAAATTCTTTCACAGCTGGAATTTATTGGTCTAATGTCTTTCGACAGTTAAAAACAGCACTGTAGGCCAGTGGTTCTCAGAGTATGGTCCCCAGAGCATCAGCACCTGCACCCTCCAGAGTGTGTCAGTGATGCACCTGCTTAGGGACACTCAGACCTGCTGGCTCAGAAATTCCAAGGGGACAGCCATCTGTGCTCTGTCAAGTTCTTCAGGGGATTCCAATAGAGGCTAAACTTTGAGAACCACTGCTGTAACCTTTAGGTAAAGATATAAAAGGAATGAATTTCTCTCCCTACCATTTTTTCCCCTCATAATTATTTTAAAGACACTTAAACAGCACAGACCTACTTTTAAACAGTCACGTAGTTGTTGGAGCGAGACAGGATTAGGTTACACAATGGCCAGAAAAGCTGAGTAGACCGGTCATTAGGAAAGGAGCTCAGAAGCCAGAGGCCAGCTTGAGTTCAGATCCTGCCTCCACACAAACTCCTTGTGTAACCTTGAGCACATTACTCGGCCTTTCTGTGGTTCGTGTTCCTCATCTGCAGTATTGAGGTCACAGTGGTACCTACATTATGGGGAGAGCTGTTGTAAGCAATGAACTTGTTCACACTGATGAGTGCTTGGAAGAGTGCCTGGCCCAGAACAGGTGGGTGGGACAAGGCACAGCCCCTGGCTGAGCGGCCTGTGCTGTGTATCAGACCAGAGCTCTTCTCCCAGGTGCTGAGGGGAGAACGGGGCTGCCAACGACTACAGATCACCGGAAATCTGCATGTTTCGGCCAGACAGACACCTGCGCTGTGCTGGTCACTACAGAAGGAGGCAGTAGGGAATGTAGTTATTCTTCACCAGGATGTGGCAGGCACCTGAGATCCCTGGGCCATCATTTAGCCAACTTTGAGGTTTTAGAGCTTTCATAGGTACTGCTTTCTTTAAAAAACACACACACACACACAATTCAACATGATCTCTAGACACTAACATCCGTTCCTGTTGATTGTTGGTATATTCTCCACAACTTGGCAAATTTGATGTATTTTAACCCAGCGCTCAGGTCTGTCTAATCTCGCTTCATCAGTGCTTCTCTGCTCAGGCGTGCCTGCTTTCATTTGGCAGACAGGGCAGGTTTTTCATTTCCCCATGTAAATTACTTGTTTGTTACAGTGGGGGTCCCAGGTCTTTGGGAACAGTTTACAGATATCCCTGAATAGAGCTCAGAAAGAGCTTCATGAATAATAACACCCAAGTAAAACTGAGATGAGCTTGGATGTTGTCTCTTTGAAATTGATTCATCATTGTAAGTGCCATCATTTAAACAGAAAATGTTGAAGGCTTCCTGGGAGGGCTGAGTCTGAAATATGCTTTCTTTACACAACATCATTCCAGCACAAAACAAACAAACAGCAGAAAGCAAAGGTGGGAGTAAGTGACTCCTGGTATGTGTTTTACTTGAGCATAAAATTTGTTTTTCTGATTATAACGAGATTTCACAGTCTCTGGTTTTAACTTTTTAATTTGCATTTGGTTCTATTCAATATGTCTCAGCTTCCTTACTTTTAGATGATGAATTTATGATAAAGGGCACAAAGTTGAGGATGAGAAGACTGCCATGCCAAGTCAGTTAACTTTCAATTTCATTTGTCTTGGGAGACAAAAGAGAATTGCTGATGCATTTGTGGCATGAACTTCAGCTTCTGCTTAGACTACAGGTCCTTAAATGTGGTTGCGCATTAGAACCACTTGGATACTGTTTAAAAACATTGATGCCTGGCATCCATCCAAGTTCTTCTGTCTGGGCGTGCCCTGGACATTGCAATTTTTCAGAAATGTCCAGGTGATTCTAACCTGCCAGAGTTTGAGAACCATTGATGCTCACTGTGTCAACTACATGGACTTGAGGATGGACCAGGCATTCGTGGAGACTAGTCAGGTGACATAAACAAACTCCACTCAGAGGTGGGGTAAGTGGCCTCTTACACGAGACTCACCCTGAGGGAGGAAGGAGCCAGGCAACCCAGGTATGAGCGCTGGAGTTCTGCTTCTGGGTACATCACTTCCCTCTGTCCCCTGCCTAGTGTCATGTTTGCAAGTGTCAGACCTAGGGAGAGAGAGGGCTGTGAGCAGAAACAGAAAGAATTGGGTTTCCCAGAAAGTGCATTTAATTTTTTCCATAAAATAGTAGAGACATTTTTTCATTTTCCCCAATCTTTATTGATTTGGATATTTTGAGTATGTCAGCTATCTCCTGCCATTGGCTTCTAGTGGGTGGAGGCCAGGGGTACTGCTAAACATTTTCCAATGTGTAAGACAGCCCCACAGCAAAGAATTATTTGGCCGAAATGTCAATAGTACCAAGAAACTTCACAAACCACTTTGGACACGTTCGATCAGTCACAGCACCTTCTCCATACACTGCACAAGTCTTTTCTTGTGTTTCACTGTGTTTTTACCTTTCATGAAATAATAAAGCATAGCACACCAAAATGTTACATATCTTCTCCCACATCAATATTAAAATGGCTGCACAAAAATTCACCAGTTTTTAAATGCACACTGATGTGATGGCTGTCACAGTACAATCTAACAAAATTGTTCTGAATGAAGTTAAAGACAATTAAGCACTACTAGAGCCATTGTGGAGAAAAAAAAAGAACAAATTTTGGCCAACCCAGTATTTTTCCAGTGAAAGGTCTGCAAAGCAGTGGGTCCCAGCAGACCTGGTAACATTATAACATAGTGACTGAATGGGGAGCGGGGTCCTTTGCTTTTTCTCACAATGCACATGAAATCGGGCCTCTCAGAGGCTGAAGGGCAGCAGTGTAAAAAACCCAGTGAACCCCAGTGGCCTCCGGAGCAGGCTCAGAGCAATCGTGCCCAGCAGAGGCACAGTGCTGCCAAGTGAGGTCTGCACCTGGTGGAAATGCTGGGAGGACAGCAGATTTGTCACATACATTGGCAAGTAACAAGATACAAGCTGCTTTGACTCCTGGTGTGCATCCACCAGCAGGGGAGGCCTGTGTAACTAAAGGCGCAAGGGTGTAACTATACCGTTTTATATTGAAAAATCAGAATGCTACCTTCTGATCATATTGATTAGAATCCTAAATAACAGCTAGACATTAATGCTACACCCTTTGTCTGAATTGAGGAAATAGCTACATAAGAAGGTTTTGGCTGTTAGTATGAGATTACTATTAAAGAAACTGTTCATTAAATCATTCAATGGCCCTCCATGTGATAAATTCCTTTTGGAATTCAAAAGTCATTCTCTGTTGAATAATTGGAATGCTTCTATTTATGACATAATAAGAATGGTGCAACCTGTTATATTTCCTGCCCTCCTCTTATCCTCAGTCCTCAAGAATCTCAAAAGCAAGCCCATGCTCACTTACAGGAAATACAACCTTTAGTGTTGACAACATTAACACTAACCCTTCTTATTATGGCTTGCTATGGTTTAACACATTTCTCTATGTGTGTGTTTTATTTTGAACCACTCTAAAATATTTTTTAAAAGAAGCAAAGGGAGACAATAAGTCTCAGTTTAATAGATCCTTATTTTTTATCACAGCTTTATTGTTGTATAATGTACACAATAGTGTAACGTTTGGTAAGTTTTGACATAATATACACCCCTGAAACCATGACTTAGACAATGGACACACTTCCCACCCCCCAAAAGTCTCCTAATATCCCTTTCTCTAACCCCTAGGCAGCTATTAGTCTGCTTTCTGTTACTGTGGATGAGTTTGTATTTTCTAAAGCCTCATGCAAGTTGATTTATACAGTATGTTTCCTTTTCTGTCTGACTTCTTTCACTCAGCATAATTATTTTGAAATTTATTCATCTTATTTCCTGTATTAATAGTTTATTTTTACTGCTAAGTTGTAGCCACTGAATAGATGTATAGCAAATTGTTTATCTCTTCACCTGTTCTTGGACAATTGGGTTGCTTCCAGGTCTCAGCTCTTACAAGTGGAGTGGCCATGAGCATCCACGAACAAGTCTCTGCATGGACACATGCTTCCACTCATCCACAGCAATGCCTGGGAGTGGAATGAGTGGCTGGACTATATGGTCAGTGCACTTTCAGCTAAGAAACTGCTGAAGTGTTTTGTAAAGTGTTTGCACCATTTTACATTCCTGTCAGCAATGTATGACAGTTTGAGTTGTTCCCCGTTCCTCAGCACTTGGTATAGTCTATCTTTTAAATTTTCGCCATTCTAATAGATCTGTAGTGATATCTTATTGTTTTGGTTTGCATTTACATAAAACTAATGATGCTATACATCTTTTTTTGTCTATTTGCAATTTATATATCTTTATCTTTGGTGAGATGGCTATTCAAATCTTTTGTCAATCTTTTAAAAACTGAGCTGTTTTCTTATTGTATTTCAAGAGTTCTTTCTATAAAGCATATTTTATTGATTATGCTATTACAGTTGTCCCAATTTTATTTTCTTCCCTTTATCCCCCTCTGCCCTGTACCCACCCCCGAAACCCTCCAGCATCCCCCTTCACCTTAGTTCATGTCCATGGGCCGTACGTATAAGTTCTTTGGCTTCTCCATTTCCTATACTGTTCTTAACCCCCCTGTGTCTATTTTATGCCTACTAGTTATGCTACTTATTCCCTGTACCTTTTCCCCCATTCTCCTTCTCCCCTTCCTCACTCATAACCCCCCATGTGATCTCCATTTCTGTGATTCTGTTCCTGTTTTAGTTGTTTGCTTAGTTTTCATTTTTGTTTTTACATTCAGTTGTTGATAGTTGTGAGTTTGTTGTCACTTTACTCTTCATAGTTTTTGATCTCCTTCTATTTCTTAGACAAATCCCTTTGGTATTTCATATAATAAGGCTTGGTGATGATGAACTCCTTTAACTTGACCTTATCTGGGAAGCACTTTATCTGCCCTTCCATTCTAAATGAAAGCTTTGCTGGATAGAGTAATCTTGGATGTAGGTCCTTGCCTTTCATGGCTTTGAATACTTCTTTTCAGTCCCTTCTTTCCTATAAGGTTTCTTTTGAGAAATCAGCTGGTGCCAGAAGGAGAAGAGGAAGAACAAGCAATTGAAAACTTACTTGAACAAATAATGAAGGAAAACTTCACCAATCTGGCAAAGAAAATAAACTTTCAGGAAGTTCAGGAAGCTCAAAGAGTCTCAAAGAAATCGGATACAAAGAGAAACACACCAATGCACATCATAATTAAGTTACCCAAGATTCAAGATAAGGAGAGAATCTTAAAAGCAGCAAGAGGAAAGGAGAGAGTTACCTACAAAGGAGTGCCCGAAAGACTATTTTGAGTGTTCTTTATGTACTCTCTTGGACACAAGTCTTTTATTAGATGTGCAATTTGAAAACATTTCCTCCCAGTCTGTGACTTGTCTTTTCATCGAGTCTGATTTGTAAGCTTACCAGTGAAGCTACCCAGTGCAGTCCGGGCACGTGAGGTTGTCAGGGGTGATGTTCGGAATGATGACTCTGAGACTCCGCAGCATCCCCAGGCATCACCCACCCTGCAGTCACATTAACCGAATGTCCTGGGCCAGTGGTACCACTGGCCCCAAATTGGTCTTCCTCACAGAAACCTCACTTTGCCTTTGCTTCCTCCAGCCACTGTCTGCCACACAGCCATACTTGAAATTCATGGTCATTAAATGGATCACCATCTGCTAATATAGCAGATGTTAATTTTTGATCTGTTTAATGTACATGAGATTGGAAGTACCTTATCTTTTCCTCCAGAGACTAAAATTTGGCTCTTCTGAAGTTGGGGTGAGGGAGGACTCAACAGTCTAACTTAACTGTGTCTTGTATTTAGGTTGAAACAAATGACATTTCTTTGGGGTTTGTCTTTTTTTTTTTCTTTTTTGGTCAAAAGTATCAAATGTATTTGTTTCCTGGCTGCTGTAACAAAGTAGCACCAGCTGGCTGGCTTAAACAATAAAACTTTGTCTCAAGTTTTGGAGGCTAGAAGCCCAAGGTCAAGATGTCAGCAGGGTGGGTTCCTTCTGAGGGCTGTGGGATAAAGAGTCTGTTTGGAGCTGCTTCGCCGGCTTCTGGTGGTGTGTTGGCAGTCTTCGGCATTTCTTGGCTTTTGGGTGCATGGATCCAACCTCTGCCTTTATCTTCACACAGCATCCTTGTGTATTTCCAAGTTTCCTTTTGTTATAAGGACACCAGACATACTGGATTAGGCCCATTCTGATGATCTCATCTTAACTATTTACATCTGCATTGACCATATTTCTTTTTTATTATTATTATATTGTTGTTCAACTACAGTTGTCTGTATTTTCCCCCACAACTCGCCCCACCCCACCCAAACCCACCTCCCTCCCTTACTTCCACCGCCCCCCTGGTTTTGTCCATGTGTCCTTTACAGTAGCCCCTGAAAAACCTTCCCCCTACTCTCCCCTCCCCTCTCCCCTCTGGCTATTGTTAGATTGTTCTTAATTTCAGTGTCTCTGGGTATGTTTTGTTTGCTTTTTTCTTTTGTTTATTATGTTCCAGTTAAAGGTGAGATCACATGGTATCTGTCCCTATTTCTGAATAAAGTCACATTTTGACATTCTGGGTGTTAGGGTTCAACATACAAACAGGGATGGGGAGACGAGGGATGTAGTTCAACCAACAATAGGCAAATGCACATTGTTCAGCCTAACAAACCCTTTCCATCAGTCTGTTTCTGGCTCCTGACTTCCTTCACACCTTCAGCTTTGGATTGGTTCCTCCAACTTTTAACCTTTCTCAGGGTGCCTCGGGGTCACATTGGCTGCATCTCATTAGGTTCCTCATCCCTCCATTGTATAGGGACTCAGAGCCCATTTTCCTCCTCGGGGTCTGCTGTGTCATTTGACATTCATCAGTCTTTCTGATATCTTCATATATGGTAGTCCCTGATTAGAGTTAGCATCTAGGCCATGAAGGGTTTTTATTTCTCTTTGTTTTTTACATGGTGTTTAAGGGTCATTTTTGAAAATTCATAAATGTCTTTACCTTGCCAGTTAGTCACTGGGGATCCCACTTTCACTTTTCATAACAAAATCCAATGGATAGATGACCTTGTCCTTTCTTAGCTACAGGAAGTCCAGAAATTTTACGAGATTTTTCCCTGCTGGGCAATTTGGAGATTCTCCAAGAAAGGCTCAGCCTGCTTTACGTGCTGGTGATGACTTGCTCCTGTGGGGAGCCATCCCGCCTCTTGCTCTGTCCCTCTGTGGGCCCTGCCCACCCACTGCTGTGCTTCCTGCACCAGCCACCTTCCAGAGTCGTTTTCTTTGTCTCATTGCATATACTCTCCCCCTAATTCTCCTTGGCAATAGTGCAGCCTGGATGAAAAATTTAAGTTACAGTGAAAATGGGCAGTATGTACTTGGAACAAATTACAACGGCTGTTCACAGAGTCCAACACCCCAGAATAATGACAGAGCACTTGTTCCATAGCTGCATAACTGTCAGACGGCAAGAGAAGGCAGTGAGCAAGGAAGCCAGGGTCTGGTCTGAGGCTTGAAGAGGAAGATAGCTGTGGGTAGGAAAAAAGGTAGGCTCTGGCGCAGGAGAACTCAGTTCAAGCAAAGTGGACTTTTTGAAATTATTTGGAAAGAATCTATTTTTACTTGATAAATAGTAATTATTTTCAAAGGCTTAGCTAGATTTTCATGTCTTTACATATATAAAATATCTTTACTTAGTTTCTGGCAGACATGCAATTATCTATTTTGAATAATTGGCATGCTTTCATTTATGAGTTAAGAAATGTGCAATTTTTAAAAAGAAGAGTGTCCCTGCCATCTTACCTACTTATAATCTAGTCCAGGGGCACGTGGTGGTGAATTGGGGTGAGGGGACAAAGAGAGGACTTGGTGAGGAGACTTGTGTATGGAAACAGCCAGTCTCTGAGCCCCAGACAGGAACAGGAGGTAACAGCATGAGAGGGCCTCTTACAACCGCGCACCTAGTGTCTGGGAGGGGAAGAGCAAACGTGATGAAAGGGGGTATCTTTTAATTCCATCCCAAAGTTCATTTGCAATGGTTTCCCAGGATCACACAGATGCCCACATACAAACAGTTGGGTACACAGCCCAAAGGTCACATTCTTAGGAGATGCTCAATTCTTTTTGTCCTCAGCTACCATCTGTACTCAAAAATTTCTTCCCTGCTGTTACTGCCAAGAGGTTTCAGAATTCTGCATGATTCACTGCTCTTGGTTCTGTTGAAGGCTACCTTAAAACGCCCGTGTTTCTGGAGGGATACGGAGCAGGAGAGAGCTCAGAAGACAAATGTAGTTGGTAGGTTGTTCCACATGCTAGGAGTACAAAAAAAAAAAACCCCACAAACAAACCCCATGTTACTCTATTCCTCAAGAAAAATTAAGTGTGGCACTGTCCTTGGGTTAGCAAAAAATCTAATATTAATGGAGCAACCCTGCCACCTTTCTGAAGTCTTAGCATAATTTCATTTCCTGATATCTGGAATGGGTCCTGGCTCTCAGTCCATTAATGCCCTCATTTTTGTTCTCTTACAAGCTGCTCCTCTTGAACCCAGCTCTCTTCCTTGTGCCAGCATTTGCAATTGGCACTGTTAGTGGCTTGTCCAGGATCCATTCCCCCTTCTTACTCATCAGCATGTGCCAAGCCCTAGGCAGTCCTGTGGCTCTGTGCTCCCCGCTGACCTTGGGTCCAGACTTGGCCCTGCGGTCCAGTTCTGATGTGAAGAGAGAGGCAGTGGGAGCTTTGGGGAAACTTTGTTTTGCTGTTAAAATGAGCAGGTGGAGCTGGGATCATTTTTCCCTTGTTCTTGCCTTAAATGTAGGCAGGATAGTCAGAGTTTGGGCTGCTGTTCTCATGATCAGATGAAGGATATGATTTTATATTCACCTTTCAGCAAGAGGCAAAGGAAGACAGGATGCTCCACTTGTTGAAGATGAATTGTTTTGTTTTGTTTTGTTTTAATCTTTGGTCTGGTGAGGACCACGAGCACTCAAAGCTTTGGCGGGAGTGTGAAGATCTGTTCAGAAGTTCTCCTTTATTTAGAAAAGAAGTCAAAACAATAGAAATTGGGTTTAAGACACTTGAGTTTGGGCCATGACTCTATTATTTACTAGCCATATATAAACCTGACAAGCCACTGTTGGATGCTTAGTTTCCTGATCTGTACAGTATGAAAATAACGTTGCTTGGGGTCTAAATGAATGGTGGAGAAAAACAAGTAGAATAATTTTCATCAAAATATTTTGTGTATGGGAAGTCTTTATTAACTGTAAGTCATTATGACAGAAATCATTATTTTGCAGTTGTGGAAAATTATAAAATTGAATCATGACAGCTAATATGCCCTTCCTATGCAGCAGCTACAGTTCTTAGCCTCTTTACCCATTAACTAATTTAGCCATCACAGGCTCCCCGTGAGCTGGTCACTATTTAAGCTCCATTGGAGAAAAGAGGAAGCTGAGGCTTGGGGGGTGGGGTTAGTCATATTAGAAAACTCCTTACTCCCCACAAGACCCAAACCAGTTGTCACTTGCTCCCTCCACAGAACACTGACCCCCGATCTATTTTCTCACACTTCCCTCTGGTATCGGAGAAGGGATTTCTGTCTTTTTCATTTACAGTCTTCTTTTCACGAGGTCCGGACCCCTTCCCTCTGCATCCCGTTAACGCCCTCGGGGTCCTGAATTCCCTCTCATTGCACATTAGCCGCAGGCTCCCACACTTACAGGTTTAGTTTCACACCCATTCAGAAATTTATAGGAATCCATTAAACTTAAGAAACTGCTTGATTCTGCTCTTTTTTAAATTTACTTTTTGTATTTGTTCTCACTCCTTTTCCTGTCACATCATACTAAAAGCATAGTCTATAAACTAGACTCAATTAACATCTCTTTTTAACTTCTGCAGTCTAGCTCCTAGTCTCTACTGTCCAAACACAGCCTAGAAGCAAATCTCCCTGTATTCCTTTTGGTGTATGGGATGATGCTAGGTCATCACCATATTTTATATTTATTTTTCTTTTCGGTCTAACATCCGTTTTCTTCCTTCCTCAGCTGATTATTTCCACAAGAGGCACACTGGTGGGATATAATGAAAAATAAGCCAGTTGCTTCTGTGTTTCTATCTGGAAACTGAATTCACTTGGATCCAATCGTTTTGGTCTTTGAAAGGTCACTTGAGGGCTTCTTTGCATGTGTTCCTATCCCTACTAGTGTTCTCTCTGGGAATGGCAGGGAACACAGACTCTGGGAAGAGAGAGAGACAGGCAAGGTGGGAATAAATGAAGACACCAATAGTGAAGTTTCCTTTCTTACTGAGACTGAGTCAGACCAAAGCCACTGGGAGAAAAAGTTTTAAATTAGATAAACGATTGAATCTTAGATATCAGAGTGGACTGGAATGAAGAGACTATTGCAATAGGACAGGAGAGTGATGGAGGATGAGAAATGAGAAGACTAGACTTAGGCTACAGAAAAAAAGAAGAAATAATTGATTTTGAATCTATTTAGAGGATAAAACAAATAAAATTTATTATTGGATTTGATGTGGGCATTAAGGGAAAGAGAGGAGTCAAGAATGACCTTCAATTTGGGGGCCCAAACAATTTGGCAAATGTTGCTGTCATTTACTAACAAGGAATGAGCTGATTTGGGGGTGAATTGAAGCCTAATTTTAAACAGGATGTTTGAAATGTCTTACATAGGCTAGGGGGTATAGAAGACACTGTCTTGTGCGGGGGCTCCCACATTCTGAAGATTTAACAGCTTTCTCTTGGTACGAAACTTCTGATGTCTAAAAAGCTGTGTAACGGGGGACGTGAGTGATGGTGTGGGCTGGTCGGCAAGGCTTCCGGCATCCATCACAGGCACACGATTTTTCCTGTGCTCATTTCCTAATCAAAGATGGCAAATGATTTCAAGTTGTCTGACAAACTAAACAAATAGCCTTCATTAACAATTTCACATGCCATAGGTGGAAAAAATAATAAATCAATATGACTTACTATAAAATATTTAATAGAAGTATATTTTCATCACCAATTCTAATAAAATACTACAGAGGTCTGATCAATATTGATGATGTCATTTTAGACTTGTTTTACTATGTCAAACTATTCTTTGGGGACAAAGAAAAGTTATTTCTGAATGAATACAATTTGTAGTAGAGAAGAGACATCAAGAAAAATTAGTTATTGGGAAAGATGAGCAATAAAAATTATATTTTCTAAAAGTCATGAAAAGTATTAGAATATAATAATTTTGGAATGTACAGGCACTACAACCTCAGCTTACAGGCATTATAGCAAGTACCCGTATCGGTGTCACTCTGCAGCTGATGGGTGACATCCTGGATTAGTTCAACATCTGGTCTTTAACTACGTGTCAACTCAGCCGAAATTCATGACTGCATATGAAATTATTTTGGTCTTTATTGTAAAAACTTGAAAAAATAGAACAACTTACTGTGGCTTTAAAAATAAACTCACCATTCCAAATTGGTAATCCGCGAAACTAGTAAACATTTATTAAGCACCTACTTACTATTCATAGACTCCAGGTTAAAAACAGAATACACACATGATGAAAGCCAACAGGATCAAGATTTTGTAGAGATTACATGACTATTGTAGGTTCAAATATAAATATATAAAGCAATCTGTTTTATTACCAAAACTGCTTATAAATTTTAACAATTTATCTGTTACATATTTTTTAAATATTGAAAAATATTTTCTTATGGACACAATTATTTCAATTATGTATATCTTCTCTTTCCTCAATTTGAACTATAAAATTTTATTCTTAAGATTTGGTATTTTTATTTTTTGTTTTTTTTTAATATTTTACTGTTTATACCATTACAGTTGCCCAATTTTCCCCCTTTGCCCCCTCCACCCAGCCCATACCCACTTCCATAGTCAATCCCCACACTGTTGTCCATGTCCATGGGTCCTTCATATATGTTCTTTAACTAATCCCTTCACTGTTGGGGACCACCCTGCCTGATCTCAGGAAGCTGTAACGCCCTGTGACTTAGGCTGAGTGAGAGACCTCTGGACCAGAAGCCACTAAGGAGACAAAACTTATTCCCCTGGCATGAACGCTGCCTGTTCTGTGCTGGCCTCTTAAGCTTGACCAGTTAGCCAATGACGGGTAAGATTTCCCATGGAGGGAATTGCCTAAGACAGGCATGATCACGTGGAAGCCTCAGGGAAGAGACTCACGGGGCTGTGGAAATGAAGGGGTAATCGACATCAATCCCTGCCCCTTTGTCAAAGCCTGAGTCTTTGTTCTTAGATGTGAGAAATCCAAGTCTCCTGGCTGCCTTTGTCTCCTGCCAACTCAGGCCTGTGGATATAGCTAAGGGGTGCAGCCCAGACCAGAGACAGTGGACCCCCAGGGTAATCAGGCCTCAAACATAGAATATGCAAGATCCTGTGAGATCTGTTTGCTGGAGTATGTTATTAACTTGGAATTTAAAGGCACAGACAGGAAATCTTTGGAACCTGTAGCTCTTTCATATGATAAAACTCCAATCTCTGCCCGGAATCACAGCAGGAGTTCTGTCAGCATCTTTGTAAGTCACCTATTCACCTTTGATCCTTTCTGTCAGACTGTGAATCCACAAACTGAGTTGGTTTTCTTAATAAAAACCTACTTGGGTAGAGGAACGGGGCACTCTCCACTACAGAAAGTGGTCATGCTGTGTCTATTCCCCCACAGGACCTAGTTGTCTCTGTGTATATTTTTCTCCCGTTTCGACAAGCATCCACAGCAGAGATGGATACTGCTGGCCAGTATCCTCTATACTTCGCCTTCATTCAGTCAGTCCCTACCCACCTCTCCCCTCTTACAGTTGCTGGTCTGTTCCATATTCTATGCCTCTAGTTCTATTTTGCTCATTAATTTATTCTGTTCATTAGATTCCTCCCTTAAGTGAGATCATATGGTATTTGTCTTTCACAGACTGGCCTATTTCACTTAGCATAATAGTCTCCAATTCCATCCATGCTATTGCAAAAAGTAGGAATTCCTCCTTTATTTCTGTTGCATAGTATTCCATTGTGTAAATGTACCACAGTTTTTTTATACATTCATCTACTGATGGGCACTTAGGCTGTTTCCAAATGTTGGCTATTATTAATAGCTCTGCTATGAACATAGGGATGCACATATTCTTTTGGATCAGTGTTTAATATTTGACAAAAAAGGCAAGAGCATACCATGAAATAAAAAAGATAGTCTCCTCAATAGATGGTGATGGGAGAACTAAACTGGTACTTGCAAAAAAATAAAACTAGACCACAAACTTACACCACACAGCAGAATAAACTCAAAAAGGATAAAAGACTTCAATATAAGTGGTAATACCATAAAAATCCTAGAAGTAAACACAGGCAGTAAAATTTTAGATCTCTCCATGGGAATATTTTTGTCACTATATCCCTTAGGACAAGGGAAATTAAGGAAAAAGTAAATAAATGGGACTACATCAAATTAAAAACATTCTGCATCGCTAAAGAAAACATCATCAAAATGAAAGGGGAACCCACTCTACGGGAGTATATATTTGTCAACGATACATCAGACAAGGGTTTAACCTCCAAAATCTATAAAGAATTCATATAACTTAACATTATGAAGACAAACAATCCAATTAAAAATGGGCAAAGGACCTGAATAGACACTTCTCCAAGGTAGTCACACAGAGGGTCCATAAGGAAATGAAAAGATGCTCAGCATCACCAACCATCAGGGAGATGCAAATTAAAACCACTTCACACCAGTCAGAATGGCCATCATAAACAAATCAACAAACAAGTGCTGGAGAGGATGTGGAGAGAAGGGAACCCTAGTGCACTGTCGGTGAAAAAGCAGAGTGGTACGGCCACTATGGAAAGCAGCATGGAGTTTCCTCAGAAAGTTAAAAATGGAACTGCCTTTTGACCCAGCGATTCTACTGCTGGGAATATGAGGTCTGTCCAGAAGGTATCCAGCCATGTACTAGGAAAAATAGAGACATTTATAGAAGAAAATACAAGATACAAGGTTCAAGAAACATTGTAATAGAACAATGATGTCTCAGTTTCCTTCAAAGTTATGACCTTCTTGAGGAAATCTGGTTCACTGGCAGCAGTTTGAATCAAATCATTAGCAACTGCAGCACGATGTTCCTTCTGCTCTGGTAGCAGAAGCCATGGAGTGAATTTTGCCATGACACGTATCATGTCAATATCCTGCTTCAAAACCTCGGACACAGAAGTTTCTGGACTCCCCGGATCAGCTTCTAGTTCTCACATTATCAGTCACTGATCTTTGTTGATTGCAGCCTGTACACGTTCAACATTCTCAGGTGTTCTGCTTGCTGCAGGCCTTCCAGAATGTGGATCACTTACAGATTCTCCACCATCTTTGAAGCACTTGTGTCACATTTTTATTTGTGCTGCACTCATTGCATCATCCCTTAAAGCCTCCTGAATCATCCAAATATTTTCTGTGAAAGAATGCTCAAGCTTAACGCAAAATTTGATACAGATTTTTTGCTCTATTTTTAGTCATTTGAATGCAATGACCACACAGTACACATGCTCATTCAACAGTGTTTACTGCCCCCACTGACTAGTACAGTGAAGTCATTATTGTTCATGCATGCACATTCCGGTCCACTCTCCTTGGCTGCCAGGTCACATCGATGTCACACAAACTGTTTTCGTTATATTAACAATTGCCTAGACTTTTTCTGAGCAGACATTGTGTGTGTGTGTGTGTGTGTGTGTGTGTGTGTGTGAGAGAGAGAGAGAGAGAGAGAGAGAGAGAGAGGATATATGGCTAAAGGGATGAAGAAAGTGCTTACTTCACCAAAAGGAACACCAGCTGGCACACTTTAGGCACTTACATCATGGCCACAGCACTGCAATTTTCTTTGGAGTGAACTGGCATTGCAGGGATAAATGATACCCCCAGGAAGACCTTTTGACTGATGTATCTGGCAGGCTGTCTAGTCCCTAAGACTTAGTGAAATTCTTACTTGGACTGATAGTAAAAAACAAGCAAACAAACAAAGTAGTATATAAATTTCAAGCTCTGCCCCAAACAAAAAGTAATATTAAGATTCCTAAGAAAGAATGTGATTATAGCCAAAATTGCCCTTCTATAGTTTTCAATTTGGCCCCAAAATTCTAGCTCTGGGGTTGATGTGTTACCTTGTACGTCAGCACTTGCACTCCCCACCACTGTACCCCCAAACAGATGTCTGACCTTCCTCTGCAGAACTCCACTCTCTTTTGGACCAGACAACCACATGTCAAAAAAAAATCCGTATCTCGGGTAGTATCCCTATAATTCATGCCAAGTTCCTTTTCTGCACTTTGGCTACACTGACATCTAAAGAGCTGCTCCTGTGTGGAGCTGCAGCAGGCTCTGTGCAGAGCACCTGGTGCTCAGGGGATTCACTCAGTACGTTCGTAAATCTCCATCCACAACCAGAAGGAATGTCATAAATTTCAGGAAGAGATAGAGGCAAACACGGTCCGACACCGCAGGCTTGTGTGTGCTGTGCCGCCTTGGAAATTATTGGGCCCGGAGGCTGACTGGGCCACCCGGGGTCTCTATCCTCGTCCCACTTTCTGACAAGCCACGCCACCCACAGTAAGCAAAATGAAGCAGAGTGGCAGCTGACTAACTACAAGCTGTGGGAGAAATCTTTGATGGAATTTCATGCTGCTCCCAAAGCTGCTGTGACAAGCTCATTCCCAAGGCTCAGGAACAATATAAGTCCATCTGTAAACTTTGACAGCCAGATATCATTTCTTTGCTACATACTTGAATATGATCTGGCTTGCCAAATTATGAAAACAGAACCTCCCTATTAACCCGAAGATGTCACTGCTAAAAAATGTAAAAGCTCCAGAAAGGGAATAAGAAAGCTTTGGAGGAAAGATGGAAATGGTGATGGGGAAGAGGCAGAGGAGCCTCAGAAAATGCCTGGCAAATAGTGGAAAGTGAATGGAGAAAACGGTGGCCAGTTAGAGAAAATCACCTGCCTATACTGACCTTTTTCCCACAAACCATCACTCACTGGGATTCCTCTTCTCCGATAGACCAGCCCAGGAAATAGTCACATCATCTTTGTTTCTCTTCTCTCAATGGCATTGAAACTACTTGACTTAGGGGCCAGCCTTACATCTCCTTTGATCTAAGTACTAGAATTTCCTCCATATTTCATTAGCCCCTGAAATATTTAATGCAGTAGAAACTTCCCATCACATCATCCCGTGCTATAAACATCTCTTCTGGTGTATTTCTGACCAACATAATTTCATCTTAACCCCATTTTCTCCTACAAATCTGTTAGATCTTCTGTAAAATGAGCTGACCCTCCTTTCTGAGCAGGAGTTCTTTGTGTGTGCTTATTTAATTTCTCAATCCAGAGCATTCATTCTAATGTCTGCTCATTTCAGAATGTTCACATCTGCATCTTCCCACCCACCCCTTGGCCTCAAATCATAAATGGGCTCAGACTCCTTTATTCTGCCCACCAGTGAAAAGCAATGAAAATTCTACCAGCTAGGTCTTTCCCAAAGCGTCTCAAATTGCTTGCAGCTGGAGTCAATCATATTTTACTGTATTCTGCCAGTAAAAACCTAATTCCTATAGGATCTTCAAATGGTAGGTACACAGACCATTTTAGCATCTCAGTCTTACTTTCTTTTTCATAATAGATCTTGACGGGCAATTTCTTTTTACTTTCTTCCCATGAAGGCTTCTATTTCATGTAGACCAGGATTTCCTAAGACTAAAATCCAATATCATAAAAAGTGATTTAGATGATATTAGGTTTTTTGGAAACTGTTCTGATTTGGCTTACTGTTAGCCTTTCCCAGCCTAGAAGCCAGAGGCCTTCGGCTTGCTGGCCCCTCCAGCACTCTGGGCCGCACGAACTTCTGATACACAACTGCAGTTAGGACAAACCTGCCTCGAGTTGTCTGTAACTCGGGAGATGGCATCTCAGCAATAAAGAAATGCTTCTTCTGATTGGAGGCTATCCTCAAGGCCCACAGGCCCCACAACCCCAGGATGTACACCTTCCCCTATGTGTCCAGGTGTGGCGGGGAGTGGGTGCAACAATGTGCTTCACTAACTGTGCTTGTGGCACAATCCAGAAACTGGCAATCCAGAACCGACAGTTGCACCGCCTTCCCTTTGACCAAAACACAGTCCAATTTGTAACGCTTGGGTCTTCTCCCCTGGGCACAGTGCTCTCACTCCTTGTCTGATCCTAAACTTGTTCTCTTTGGTTTTGGTTCCCAAAAATACCCAGAACCTTGTGATTATCTTCATGTTTATCACCCATGTGATTAAATTTCATGAGGGCTCAAAGATCCCCCCCTTGAAAGTGTGATCTCATTTTTTATGTAGATGGTTCTGGTCCAAGACTCTCAGGGAAAGATGGTCCCCAGAAGAGATGTTAAAGGTTTCCTTTTGCCTCTTTATATTCTGCTCAGATTTCCCCCACTTCCCTACCCAGGGAGGGAGTTTTTCTTTTCATGAGTCTTTGTTTTTGTGTTGTTGGTTGTGTACAGTTGTAGAATCAATAAGGATTTTCACTTCTGGACAAGAACAACTCTAATGGCCCTTATTTTGCCTTTTATACTTCTACCCAAACTGCTATTATGTCTCTTGTTCAGCCGAAGCCTTGGATGAGTTTACACGTAGCCTTTGGCTGACACTCTGGCTAGTGCTGCCTCAGAAACAGAAGCCACTTCCCCTGCCAGGACATGCCTTTGTTCCTACCCCCACTTCCCTGATAATTCTCTGGTGCTTCCTGCTCCCACACAGTCCTCGCTTCAGAGATGTCACTTCTACCAGCACTGCCACGAAGGGCTAAATTCTTCATTAAGTCCACACAGTCATGACTCGAAGATGCTGCTCTAGGGGCATACCGCAGACTGATCATGTCGGTACTGTCCTGTCGAGGCAGAATGGCCCCCATTAATGACCACTGTCGAAGTCACTTGTGCACGCCAGCAAGCAGTCGCTCTGGTGGTGGTAAGTTCCGGCACCACTTTCTTGCTTGCTTTAGTGTGACCTGTCAATGAAGCTGAAAGGGATTTGGGGGGAAAAAATGATGTCACCCAAATAAATTTAATTTTAAAAAAATAACAAAAGACATTCTGTTAAAACTAAGAAAATCTGAATGAAGTATGAATTTAGTTCAGGATAAAATAGTAGCATAGTTCTACACATGTAAGGTGTTATAAAATATATAAATGTTATAATAAATAATGACTTTACCTTGAAAAGGAAAGAAAAAAAAGCTATTACAGAGTGAAGAGGTTTTGGTTCTCCAAACAGGTAAAAAAATTAAGTACCAGGTCCATATTACTTTGGTAGGGCTGCTCTCACAAAGGCACCACAAACCAGATGGCTTACAAAACAAAAATTAATTTCTGAGCATTTCTACAGGTGGAAGTCTGAAACTGAAGCGCTGGCAGGGCTAGCTCCTTTTGGGGGCCGTGAGGGAAGGGTCTGTTCTAGGCCTCTCTCCTTGGCTTGTAGATGCCGTCTGCTCCCCGGGTCTCTTTATATCATGTTCCTTTATGCATGTCTGAGCCCAGATTTCCTTTTTTAAAAAAAAAAAAAGGACATCAGAAATATTAGGTTAGAGTCCACCCTAATGACCTAACTCTAACTTGATTTTCTCTATAGAGATCCTATCTCCAAATAAGGTCCCATTCTGAGCTACTGGGGGTTAGGACTCCAACAGATGAATTTTGGGGATATGACTCAACCCATAATAGGGTCTTCCTCCCAGTTCCAACAGTTCACACTGTAGACAGTCATAAATACACGTACATATCTGAACCCCAATCGTGGACAGGAATAATATAGGCAGTTTTTCCACAGAAGTTTCATGAGCACTCTAGAAAGTTAGTGGGTATAATTGATACGGTCTGACGTGATGACACCACACTGAAGCTCGCGTATAGGCACACCCAAGTATTAACTGCAGGGTTAGAAGCAGATGAACAATACAGTCTCTAACCTGAAGAATTTATAGAAACAAGAAAGACATGATTAAGCATCAATACGAATAGTAAAACTACTAGAGGAGTTACCTCAGGAAAAAAAAATAAATAGGGAAAATATTTTGAAAGAGGTGGGTTTGAGCTTCGGAAGACAGGAAAGATGTGCATAACTGTAGAAGGAATTGATGGTAAAGAGAATGCCAGGCAAAAACGTTATTTACAAATCCTCAGAGTTCCTGGGGGCACTTCCTTCAGTGTTTGGGAGATGTGTGTTTCGGTATTCGAGGTGGGGTCAGAGGGTGAAGACTCGTATTTACTCCACAGGCTGCTAAGCACAGTGAAATGTGTGTGGGCAGCAGAGAGCCGTGACTGGAGAAGTGCTGGAGGACAAAGGATTGAGTGGAGTGGGGGGTGCACAGCGAGGGGGGCAGAGGTAGCTCCAGGGTGGGGAATCCTTCCAAAATGATGAAGGCAGACTAATTGCTTCTGGTCTATTAGAGGTCATGATAATGTTAACACTGAACATTGATATAATGTAAGTTATAAAGATTCATACTGGGCAGGTGGGGAAATGTGTGTGTGTGTGTGTGTGTGTGTGTGTGTGTGTACGCGCGAAGAGAGAGATTAGAAAGAAAAGTATTGATGTGAAAGGAAATTAATATAGGGAATCAATAGATAATGATGAAAAGGAAAACTCAAAAATTCTTAATATAATCATATTACTTAGTAAAATGGAGGAAAATATCAAAATACTCAGCTGAGTATTTTGCACTAAAAGTAATTGCCTATACGGAGCAGGCAATGGTGAGGTAGGTGAGGGGAGAGGCAGATGAAGGAGCTATTTTTGTAAAGTGAAACAAATTTAGAATTATTTCACTCTAAATTGTTCTATAAGTGACATTGCCAAGATTAAATTCAGAAAGAAGTGGTAATAAAAATAGTGAGTTCATTTCTCAGAATGGAAAAATTTTTAAATAATGACAAATTTTCTAAAAAGCTGCTTGAAAATGCATATTAAAATTTAAGCTATAGCTCTGGCTGGTGTGGCTCAGTGGGTTGAGCACTGGCCTGCGAACCAAAAGGTCACTGGTTTGATTCCCGGTCAGGACACATGCCTGGGTTGTGGGCAGGGTCCCTGGCTGGAGGCGCGCAAGAGGCAGATCGATGTCTCCTGCGTACATCAATATTTCTCTCCCTCTCTCCCTCCTTCCCTTCCCTCCTCTCTAAAAATAAATAAATAAAATCTTAAAGAAATTTAAGCTATATACTCTGTGATCAAAACCCCTTGTTCTAGAAATTGACCCTAGATAGTAAAAGATAACTATGTTCAAATGTATGATCAAAACATCCTTGCCAGCTGCCATTACGAGCATTTACATATGTCTGGCCCTTATGGACAGCATGGGATTAATCCCACTGACGACACAACTATGTAGATGTTATAAACCCTTTTTTACATACAAGTAACTAGCTCTCTCTTGTTCTTGCTCTCCTTTTCCTCTGCTATTGCTCTTCTTTTCTTCCTTTCCTCCTCCCTTGCTCCTCTCTCCCTTCCTCCTTTACTTTCTCTTCTTATATGGTAGGAACATCAGGGTAGGACTTCCTGTCCAGAAGGACGTCTTTCATTTAACATATGTGTTGGATGCAATTCAAGTAATGGGAAGGGAGATAAAAATCTTCCTTTTGCCCACAGACTATGTTCTGTAATGTAGCTTTTTAAAAACAAAAAGTTAAAGACTGTATTTGTTCTCCCATTTTTCCCAATGAGGGAGAACTTGAGGTGGAGGACAGTGGGTGGTCAGCCACACCCAAACCTCCAGGAACCCAAGTGAAGAGAGAAAAATCTTAGTACTTAATAAAAGCATGGACTAAAGGAAAGTTGGGTACAGCGAGAAATCATGCTGGACTGCAAAGATCAATGCAAACCCATAATCTTAAAAGGTGAGAGATATTACAGCTAAAAAAAGTGGCCCAATGGCTATAATGATTTTAACAGAAGAAATTTTGCCCTTTACTAACTCTCATGTGTGCTTCTATACCCAGATTTTCATATCTTTTGCTTTTATACACGGAAAAAATTAGATCTTTTTGAAGAGTAACTGACTCCCATGTCTTGGGCAGAAAAATTCAGGACGGGTCTGAAACACATCTTGTTGTCACTGGAAAGTGAGGAGGCTCTCGCGATGTCAAAATCCACTAGTCAGAGACCATCCCGAACATATTTAGATTTATTTAGCTTGCTGAGCAAGGAAGAACACAGTGCTTGGGGTGTCTGGGTAAAAAGCGAGCTGGAGGAGACTTACAAGATTTGTGCTCATGCTGAAATAATTTTATTGGTAAGAAAGCAATAATCACTCAGAGATCCTTTTTCCTCTAGCTGCATTATGGCTATGACTATGTTTGTTAGAAATTGTTTATCATAACTTGACAGCCAGCAGGGCTGATTTTCATTTCTCAAAAATATTCAAGGCAGTGCTAAGAAAATAAAGGAACCAATTTAAATGGACTCCTACTAGCTAAGTTGAGATGACTTGAACATCAAATAGAGAATGACAATTATGCTCACTAAGGCTATGAAATTATTAAAATACTCAAAATGAAAAATTAATATAAAGTATACAAAAGGTAGCTGTAATAAAAAGGTATATAGTTGACTTTTATTGGTCACATACATTTCTAATTAATACCCACAGAAACATTTAATACTTCCATGTTAAGAATGTCAGCCATGTGACCTAGACGGTATATTGCTAAGTGAAATAAGTCAGAGAGAGACAATTACAATATGATTTCATACATACGTGGAATCTAAAGACAAATACCATATGATCTCACTTATAAGTAGAACCTAATCGACAAAACAAACAAGCAAGCCAAATGCAACCAGAGACATTGTAATAAAGAACAAACTGACAGTGATCAGAGAGGAGGGAGAAAGAGATAATAGGGGATGATAGGGGAAGGGCCTTCAAGGAACATGTATAAAGGACAAAATTCAGCTTGGAATTTTATTCACCTTGTTAGCGGGAGATGTCTGCCCATGCCTGGTGCTCTGAATTCTCAGCTTGGAATTTTATCCACCTTGTTAACAAAGACCTCTACTTCTTAAGTATCTAGGGACTCGGATCCAATCAATCTCTCGATAGATAGATAGATAGATAGATAGATAGATAGATAGATAGATAATAGATAGATGATAGATAGATAGATAGATAGATAGATAGATAGATAGATAGATAATTTCATTTCCAGACCCTGAGAGTTTCTAAAATGTATAGAAATGGGAGCTTCCTAAACTTAGTCTGTGAGCTGCATGATATTCTGATAGTGAGATGGAAGGTGAATTTTATAAGAAGAAATGCCTGCAAAACAAAATGCCAAATTTCTCCTTAACCACTCATATTTCTTCCTGAGGTCCTACGATGGACACACCGTAAGGTGACCCCCAGTGAGTCACCCTCTAGTATAATCCCCTCCCCTTGATCATGGGCAGAGCCTGTGACTTACTTCTAACCAACAGAATGTGACAAAGATGACATCATGTCCATGATTGGATTATATGATATAAAACTCAGGCTTAGCAGACTGGAGAGAGACCCTCTCCACTGGCCTTGAAGAGGCAAGCAGACATGCTGTGGAGTGCCTGTGGGAGACCACATGGGGGGGACTGCGGGGCAGCCTCCCATCCCTGAGGGCAGCCTGCACACCATAACCAGTGAGAAGCCAGGCCCTCATTCATACTGCAGGGAAACGAATACTGCCAACAACCTGAGTGAGCTGGGAAGTGGGGGTTTTCTCAGATGAGTCTCTGGATGAGAATGCAGCCAAATAAACATCTTCACTGTAGTTTGATGAGACCATGAGCAGGGGACCGTCAAGCAGGGCCGATTCCAAACCCACAATACAGTGAGATCATAAATGGGTGTTGTTTTAAGGGACTGAGCTTGTGATAACTTGTTATGCAGCAATAGGAAACAGAGTGTCCCTCCGGCTCTTCCACCTCCCCTTTTGTTTTCTATCATCGTGTCTGCAAACATTCATTCACCATTAAACTAGTGTGTGTGTGTATACATACGTATGTATTGTCTGTCCAGAAAGTATCCAGCTATGTACTATGAAAAATAGAGACATTTATAGAAGAAAATACAAGACATAAGAAACATTGTACATAGAACAATGATGCCTCAGTCTCCTTCAAAGTTATGACCTTCTTGAGGAAATCTGGTTCGTTGGTAGTGGTTTGAATCAAGTCATTACCAACTGCAACACTATATTCCTTCTGCTCAGGTAGCAAAAGCCACAGAATGAATTTTTCCACAACACATTTCATGCCAAGATCCTGCATCAAAATGCCAGGCACAGTAGTTTTTGAAATCCCCAGATCAGCTTCTAGTTCTGGCACTGTCAGTTGCTGATCTTTGTTGATTGCAGCCCACGCACACTCAACATTCTCAGGTGTGCTGCTTGTTGCAGGCCTCCCAGCACATGGATCACTTTGAACAGATCTTCAATCATCTTTGAAGTACTTGTGCCACACTTTTATTTGTGCTGCACTCATCGCATCATCTGCGAAAGCCTTCTGAATTACCTGAATAGTTTCCGTGGAGGAATGTTCAAGCTTAGCACAAAATCTGATGCATGTTCGTCACTCTGCTCACTCAGTCATTTTGAATGCAGCGACCACACAGTGCACATGCTCCCTCAATGGCATCTGCCACCCCCTCTGACTAGTACAGTGCAGTCATTGTTCACACATGCACATTCCAGTCCACTCTCCTTCGCTGCCGGGTTACACTGATGTCTGCAAACCACCCTCATTATATTAATGATGGCTGGACTTTTCCCAGGCAGACTATATATATGTATACATATATATCTTCAAATCTGTTCTGTTTAATGCCCTGGATCAGGCTTCAAGGATACAGCAAGGATCCAAACAAAGCTCTTGCCCTCTTGGGGTTTACACTCTGGTGAAGGAAGACAGACAGTAAGTATATAAACAACTATTTCTTGATAATGATAAGTAGTTTGGAAAACAAAAATAACAGTAAAACATTATTCAGTCCTCTCTTATTTTAGATTTATTTTTAATTATTTTCTCCTTTCCTGTCTCTTTACAACTACACTTTGGGTAAAATAATAATATTCATGCTATCAAGTGGATGATCCAAGGATCAGAAAAATGAACTAATAGATAAAGGATAAATTACTACAAAAATAAAATATTCCAGTGAGACTGAAAAAATAAACATGAGCTGGCACCAGGACTCAATAATGGGGAGTTTTTTAACCACATATACTTCATCCAACCCCCTTTTAGCCTTTTTTCTATATAAGAACTTATACCTGCACCTTCCGACACATTCAGACACCTTTAACAGTCCCCAGTGAAGCTACTTAAACCCTCCTCTGTTTACCTCCTTCCTCTCTCTCTCCCTCTCTCTCTCTCCCCCTCCCTTTCTCTCTCTCTCTCTCCCACTCCCTCCCCCTATCTATCTCATACTTACAGAGAGTGTTAAGGAATCTGGGCACCACGCTGTAGAGGAAACAGGTATAAGATTTTGAATTTTTAGCTTAGAACTTTTCTTGTCCAAGTAACTAACAAGAAACGAAGCCAATGTGGTAACAGGAAACAAAATCAATGAACTCATTGCAAATAGATCCCAGAGAAGTATGAAAACAATTTTGTTGATAATTGGAGTTTGTTCAAAATGGAATGAGCTCCCTAAGAAACTTGTCCCTGGAGGGATTCAAGCAGAGACTGTATGCCTTCTTCTTATGGCTGGTATGGGCCATTTCCACAGTGGCTAGAAAAGCCGATGATGAATTATGGTATCTCTCTGTATCTAGGCTCAGTTGAAGGGACAGAATTCACTCCACTTTAAGCAGAAAGGATTGTGTTATACATTATTCAGTGGCTGGCAGAAATACTGGAGAGCGGGCTCAAGGCGGAGATTTCAGGAGCCACTCTAAGAACCACACAGCGGCACCCACCCTCTGAGGGAGCCTCCGCCCTGTCAGAAAGAAAGCTGAGGAATCAGGAAGCTGCCATCAGCTCTGCTGGCTCCAAGACCCTCTGCCTCTGCCGTGCTTAGCTCTGCTGAAATGGGCATCTGCCTCCCTGTGTCCACTCTGCCTTCCCAGTGATACAGGACTGTGTCTGTTTGGTGAAAGCTAGGACATTAGCAGAGCCCCATATAAGAAAGGCTGGGAAATGTAGGTTCTGGGTGCAAGGGAAGCTCAGTAGTATCAGGAGTTACGGGTTCTCTGAATCATAAAAATCCTCCCAAAGTGGTCATTCCTGATTTTACATTTCTGCTCCTTCCCACATGTGCTCCAGCATTTGCATGAGACCTGGTGAGGCTCTGAGCTCAAGCTGTGTTGTAACTGAGCAAGCCTCCCCATCAGACTCTACCGCTGACTTTGAGTATATCAACTCTGAAACAACAAGAGATAAGAGACTCTTTTAGGGCAGAAGAAACTTATTAGTTAGTTCTCTTCTGTGAGTTGACATGAAATGTTAAAATCCAAGCTTTTTCTTTTCAGTTTTCCAATGCCATTACAAGAAGCCAGCACATCTCCATGTCCTTGTATTGCTACCCCAATACACAGCCACTCAGTCTGAGACCTATGATTCCAACAGACTCTACTCCAGGTGACCCAGGAATGTATGTAACTTAAGCAACGTAACTGCTGTGGTCCATCAGCAGCCCCCGGTTACTGGACCCTCAAGGCCTTCAAACCCAGCCAAGTCGTGGGACCCATCCAGGTTCCCATCCTTAAATGTCTGCTGCTTGCAGTCACTGGGGCTCTTTAGGGTTACCCCTTCTGTAGTTTGTGAGAACAAACTGGTTTCTAGCCTGGGAGCAGAGCTCCTCTTCTGGCTCGTCACAGAAACTTTCATGAGTTCCCAGGGGCCGTCACCACTGCAGTCAAGACTCTGCCAACCCTTCTCCAGAAAACACGCTGCATCCTCTTCTCAGCACGGCGGCTCTCATCCTGGCTGCACCTTAGAATCACCTGAGAGCTTTTCTTTCCCGCACTGCAGCTTTATGGGGGTATAATGGACAAGCGAAATTGTATATATTTAAGGTATGTAATGTGATGATTTAATATACATATACATTGTAAAACACCACAATCAAGTCAGTGCATACGTCCATCGTGTGCATGGTTACTTTGGGAAGGTGGGGGGAGGTGAGAACACAAGATCTAATCTCAGCAAATTTCAGGCACACAATACAGGATTGTTATCTGCAGTCGCCATGCTGTACATTAGACCCCCAGAACTGATTCATCTTATAACTGAATGAGCCCACCCCACAGCCCACCCACAGCCCCTGGCAACCATTCTCTCTGTTTCTACGAGTTTAGCTTTGGCTTGTATTCCACATAGAAGTGATACTCTGCAATATTTGCCTTTCTCTCTCACCCGGGAGATTTGAAACCTCCCGGTGGTGGCTGCCACCTCAGAGAGCCTGCTGTGGTCGTCCTGCTGTGGGAGGCAGGCATCGGCAGTCTCCCAGGTCCCACTGGAGGGTCACCGCCCCAGGGTTTCAGATGCTCTTTAGGGCTTTCAGCAAAGGGCACATGAGTCCTTGCCTCCTACCTCTAGCTCCCATCACCAACAAGGGCCAGGAGGCAGAGAGCAGGAGCACAGAGGCTCAGAGATTCTCCACAGCTCAGCCTCCCCAGCAGAGAGTGCCCCACTCACACCCACATCTGCTCCAGGGGCCCTAGAGCACAGCCAAGTGGCTGCAGGTGGACTGCATGGATTGGAGGTCAGAAGAGGACGTGTTACATTGTTATTGTGTTTTCAAGCACTTATCCACATGCCTGACACAAATGATAAAAACACACCTTAGAGGTCTCTGTCCTCTAAGGTCAGGAATGTGCACTGGATGAAGTGATGTAAAAACAAGTGAACAGAACCTGCAGGTAAACACAAAGCCAGGAGGCAATGCGATTGTCACTCAGTGTTGCAGGAGCACCTGTTCTTGATTCATTAAATATTCAATGAGCATACACTGTGTGCCAGGCACTGAGTCTAAAAGGGCAAGCATGAGTGAACAAAACAGGTTATCTCTGCTCTCTTCAACCCTACACTCACTGTGGGGATGGATGTCACACATGTGAGCATGCAAATACTGTGCAATAATTTCAAGGGTGGAAACAAGCGAGCTGCTACTCTGAAACGGAGTTTACTAGGGCAGGGAGGGGTCAAAATATAGATTGAAAGAGCTGAGAAGATAGATCTAAAGAATGACCGGGAAGGCTAACAGTGTGTGTGGACCAGGGAAGGGCATGGCAGGGAGAATAAGATGTGAGGTGTCCCAGAGGGGGCAAGGGGTTAGCATGTTACAAACAGCAAAAGAAGGTGATTACGGGAGCTGTGAGTGAGGTAGGATGCAGGTGGAAGAGTGGGGGAAGCTAGAGGGGTCTAGGAAATATTCACGCAAGTGGGGTCTTTGGAAATAAGGCTTGATACACATTGATCAAAACAGGTCTCATGGACCCTCATTCGCCACCGGTGGAGAAGAAATTGATGCAGCCACTACGGGAACCAGTGTGGAGGTTCCTCAGACACTAGGAACAGAGTTACCATATGACTCAGCAACAACTCTTCTATACCTGAAAATTCTGAGAACACTTATTCATAAAGGTATATACACCCCTGTGTTCACTGCATCATGATTCCCGGAGACACGGAAACAAGTGAGGTGCCCTGCGGTAGACGACTGGGTAGAGAAGAAGTGTGCGTGTCCGCGATACAGTGGGTGCGCCTCAGCCACAAGAAAAGATGAAACGCCGCCCTCTGTGACCACGCGGATGAATCTTGAGAATATCGTGCTAAGCAAAATAAGTAAGACGGAAAAAGACAAGAACAATGTGATTTCACTCGCATGTGGGACATGAAACTGAAAGTGACAACGAACAAACAAGACAACAAAAACCGGAGAGAGGGGAAGGGGGATGGGGGAGGTAGTAAAGGGTAAAGGGGGCCAAACACGTGGTGATGAGAGGAGATTTGACATTGGGTGGTGAACACACAGTGCCAAATACTGATGCTGTATTATAGAATTATACATCTGAAACCTATACAACCTTATTAACCAATACCACCTCAATAAATTTAATTTAAAAATGTAAAAATAAATAAATATAAGCATTTAAAATTAAAAATAAACAGCCTTCATGGAAACCTATGAGGGATTGCAATGAGAACTTCCCAGGACAGGCCTGAGTTTTGTGGGGCCAGAAATTTCTGAAGCTATAAGGAAAAGAGCGCAAGATGGGAGAATCCGGAACTGCCAGGGCCGCTCTGCAGAGCCTCGGAAGGGGAGGGGCAAGTAAGAGGCTCCATGCCTAAGCTTGGTTGGCTTCACGGTGAGTCCCTCACAACCCAGTGCCTGGAGTCAAGCGAGAGCCTCTTGTGGAGCTCCCTAACTGGGACTCACACCACCTTCTGACTCCACATTCCCCTTCAGGCCGGCGGCCCAAAGAAAGCAATAATGTGGGCAGTCAGGATCCATTTCATCCTTTAACAAATACACTTGTATTAGTTAGGGAAAGTCTAAAATGTATCATTTTTAATGAAAATTATGGAGCTCTTAATAGGCTATGAGCATGATCTAAGGAGATGTGTATTTCACCTCTACTAGGTACCACGTGCTCTACCAGACCCAGTGACATAGCCATGAGTTGAATGCATTCGTAGGCCTCATGGATCGAGCATCTTGCATTCACCTTAGCAATTTTCAAGGAAGAGAAGGTTTCAGGTCTCCTGCGGAAGTCTAGGTCAATGACCCTGTCACCACGGTTAAGGACCACCTGAGCACATGAAGCCCTTTAAAAGTAGGACCATCTCAAAGACTGTCCTAGAAAGACCACCGAGGAGAGAAATGGGTAAGAGTGATTCGCTGCTTGCTCATCTTTTCAGATTTTATGTCATATAAAATAGAACAGCTCCTCTGTGTGAGACATTTTAGTGTTTACCAACTAGTTTGATTTCGTAGGCAGAGACAAAGCCTGGGGAGGGAGGGGGGTAAGGATGCAGCGGTGGCTGGACTGCTGCACTCCCGTGGGCTGACTGTGAGGAACCAACTGTCCTGAAGGAACTCAGGTAATAACGACTCTGAAAAAAGAGGAAAAACGTTGTGCCAGCCTTTATTTTTTTTTAAATGCTCTTAGAGGAAGACACATCCTCAACTATTATCATTATCTACTGTGCAAAAGTAATGGGTATGTTGGTTCAAGTTCAGGTGGAAGCTTCAACAGACTGACTTCAAATTTCCCTGCAATGGAGATGGGGTGGGGAGTTTATAAGTTTACATTCCTTAGACACAGAATTTGGCACATTCAAAATCTTCTGCTGTCCTCTCCTTTTCCTCCCTTCCCAGAGTATAGCAGCATCGCAAACAGTGGCTGGATCAGAGGGATGTATTGTAGTTTCACTAAAAGGAGGCCTAACCCCCATTGCCCAACTGGCTTGCCTTATGTTCAATACACAGAGAATTCCTGTTGCTTCTTCCTTCCAGTGTGAATGAACTCCATGGTGCATAATTTCTAGTACAAGGTAAAAGGCTTTACTGAAATGTCTGGTGTGTTGTTTCTGAGATTACTCAGACAGGTTGGTATATGACTCTAGGTGACCAGGGGGCCCTCTACCCTTACATGTCACCTCCTATCTATGAGATAGCACAGAAATATAAGGTAATTTGCAGTATATTAAGGGCATAAAGTATATAGGAAACAACACCTTAGAGACATCATCAAAATGAAGAATGCAAAAGGAAGCAATTTTGCTTGGGTTTGCCTTTTTATTTCTGAACTTTGCACATAAAACAATTCCTTCGAGCCCTGCAAAGCAGAGTCTAAAAGGCACCATTTTTTCTTGAATATTTATCGAACACCAACTAGGTGTGGAGTACGACTCCGGGAGTCACGCAGAGACATAAAATGCAAGCTCTGCCCTTCACGAACACACAGGCAGCCTGGGAGGCACGGGAGAGAGGTAGAAAAGATCAACAACAGGCCCACCGAGCGCCATGAGGAGCACAGGCGGTGTGGCGACAGGAAGTCAAACGTCAGACAACGTCCCTCAGACCTTTGGGACAGGTGTTGGATGGAGGAATGTGGATGGAGAAAGCGGGGGAAGCATTTAGGTTAAAGTTTTGGACAGATTTAGACTTGTAAGAAGGTGAATTTTTGGCAGGCAGGTGGTCAAATGAAACAAGAAACATACATGATTTATTTCAGGGTTCAGCAAACTGTGGCTCACAGGCCAAATCCGTTTTTGTAAGCCCTGCCAGCTAAAAATGAGCTTTACATTTTTTAATGGTTGAAAAACAATCAAAGAAATATGTGACAGTATAAGAAATTCACATTTCAGAGTTGACAAAGTTCTGCTGGAACACGGCCACTGCCTGTTTGTTTAGTGCTGTCTCGGGCTGCTTTCTCAGAACAGCAGAGTTAGTAGGCGCCTAAGATACTTACTAACTGGTTCTCTACGGGGCGGGGGTGGGGGGCGGTATCTACCCCTGGTTTATCCAAGGAGCAGTTGCTTGGGTAAAAGAGCAGGGAGAGATCCAGATCACAGTGGGTCAGACTGGCCTATGGAGTTCCAACTTGACTTTCTTAACAAGGATTTATTAAACGTTTTTTGGAGCAGAAACAGAGAATAAGGAGAGTGTGAACATAAAGACAGAGGAGAAAGTTGAGGCAGAAAACAATGACAAGTATTTCCTCCAAGCATGTGGTTCACTGTTCTCCTGAGGACTATTTCACACGTTCTCCTTTTTCTTCAGTCGTCCAACTTTCCTCCCCTTTCCCTTTCAGCCGATGACCTTGTCCACATTTGACTTAGAAATTTCTAAAAAGGAGGAAGACACTGATAGCAGCTCCTCGTCTTCTCACATGGAATCTCTCTCTCACTGTACTGAAGGGCATGCCTGAGCCTATTCCTGCAGCGCCCCCTGGAGGCTCTCAGTGTAAAGTACAAGCTCAGACCTCAGGCCCTGCCTTCGCTATTCCAAGGCCCCACAGCACTGAACAAACAGGACTCACGGATGCAATCACAGAGCAACTTTAGGGGGTGTCAGGGGTTGAATGGAACCCCAACCCCCCAAAAAGAGGTCTGCGTCTTAATTCCATGAATCTTTGAATGCTACCTTATTTAGAAAAGGGGTCTTAGCAGACATAATTAAGGTAAGCTCTTAAAGAAATTATTGTGGACTACCCTGGGGGAGCAGGAGAAGAGGGGTCCACATCTAAAGGTAGGCATCTGCCTAGGGAAGGCCCAGGGGAGACAAGAGAAGGAGAAGGTGAAGTAAAGACAGAGGCAGACATTAGAGCGATGCAGCTGCAAACCAAGGGCCACCAAGGGAGACCAGCAGCCACCAGAAGCTGGTGGTTGTCCCGCCAGAGCCTCTGGAGGGTAGGCAAACCGGCTGACACCCTGATTTAGGACTCTGCCCCAACAGCTGCGAGAGAAGAAACTCCTCTTGTTTACCACCCAGTTTGGGGTCGTTCATTATGTCAGTCCTCGGAAACTAATGGGCCTTGTTTGCTCCTGCCCGGTGACATTTTGATTCCCACTTAAAAGGTTCAGGACCCTGATACTAATGTAAATCACAAAATTGCTTTAGGATTTAGTATGTCCAATTCCAAGTCATAATAAATTCCATTCAGACCTAAGGCTTCTCACCACTTTCACCTTTACCATCCCTAGCCCCAGACCCCCGCCTGCCACAGGCAGGAAGTCACCTGGAGGCAGAGACGGGTACAGAGGCAGCTTCTTTGGCCCCCCCCTCACCTCTTTCCTTGCCTGCCAGCTGCTGTTTCTCATCCTTCTGGGACTAGAGCAGGAGAGCAGGAAAGTTCTAACTTGACCAGCACTACCATAAACTGACTCTGCTTCGTCCAGTCTTGAGTTGTGTTCGAGGATGACTTTTCCCCACAGAGTACTTTCTCGTGTTCAGTGCCTCCTCTTCTTCACCCCATCACTGGAAACCAGTCACCCACAGGTACCTTGTTGAAGGTGACATGCTCCTCTCTGGATCACTGCTTATTCCTTTTCCAGCTGCTAGGCATCACCAAAGACCAACCAGGTCACATTGCAGAAACCTCCCCACCCCCAGTGTCAAAATTAAAGTTCATGCACACTGAAACATCATTAATTCAGCAGTTCAGAAGATGCTTTCCTTTCCATATCAGAATACTAATGAGCTGAAAAGCTATTAGAAGATAGAACTCCTCTATTTGAATCAAAGCCATGAGTGCTGACCTTCACATTGTCTGCTCAATTTTCCCTGGCATTACAGCAGAACTAGCCAGGCCTTTGATCTTGAGCAATTCGAATCTTGATTCCAGATCTGACAGCACTGACACTAGACCCCAGCCCCAGAGAACTTGGGTGCAATTTTTGATATAGTGGAACTGGTAGAGAATCATAGTTCCTTTTTCCGAGACCACCTTGATTCGTCCGTCCCGACTGTCTGTGGTCAGCTCATTAGTGAGAAGAGTGGAGCTCTGGGCACTGAAGCCAAACACAAGCCCCTGACCTCTGCCCGGGGCTCCAACTTCGCACCATCTCACAGCCGTAGCCTGTGCTCCACCCACACGCCTGCCGGGGCGAACCTGTTCCACTTGTAGAACGTGTCAGATTCAAAGAGGATAGCCATGGTCATAATTCACACTGCTCGAATGACTGTTTTCGGTGCCTTTAACCTCACTGAAAATGTTCTAATCACCTTCCCTAAACTGCTTAGCAATGAGCTGATCATTTGCCCTCCTCACACCCCTCAAGTGAGGCACCGGTCTGAGGTCCAGGAAAGGTGACCCAGGTTCAGTTTTCAGATTTGCTACCAACCTGGTTGTAATTTTAGGCTCTACCTCTGTGAATCAGCTCTCCCACCTGAAAAATGAGCGTAGGTCAATCCTTCTCAGATCTTCTCCCTTACAGCCCCTCTGCGTCACCCAGGAAACGAGCAACAAAGACCAATAGTCTGGAAACTGCATAGAGAGAATTGGCCAGTGCTGCCTGCCTATGAGCCCCAGGTACAAGTCCTGTCCTGCCGACTGTGCTTGGGGCAAGTGCTCTGTGTCCTGAGACTTCTGGGGAACCACTTTGAAAAGCTAGCTAGAGAGCAGCCTGAGCCCCAGGAACACACACTGCACCGTGGCCACCAGAACTGCAGCGCACGAGTTGCACTGGCCCGGCCTCCTCCCTTCTTCGCTCCAGAGCCCCCGGCCCTCCACTTCCCGGACCGTGGTCTGCAACTGCAACCTTCCCTCCCTTGAACGTCCTGCAGCTATCTTCACTCGTCTCATGGGACACTCAAGAAGCCTAACATCATGATGCAGTCACCTACCTACAAACACCCTTTTATTTTTCAACACCTTAGAGAACACATCAACAATTACCTATTTTCTTTCCCCTGTGGAAAACTTCTTAACACAGGGTACAATGCAAAATTCTATCTACTAAGGATTCTCCTGGAGACGTTAGACTTTGTCCATGCTGACCTCTCCCAGTGCCCAATATCCAGTTTCTCCCCAACTGCCCCCAAAAGAGATCTGCTGCTGCTGCCCTGGCCAGGATATTGTCCACGTGTGAGAGGGAAGGTAGGCAATTTGTGGTTCTCCCTGTGCCCCTCTGAATCTGCTCCCACCCTTCTCTGCCCTGTGCCACCCTGCTCTGCGCCCCCACCAGGCCTCCCTCCCTATACACAGCATCAGCTGGGCTTGCCCACCTCCTCTGCCTTCCAGCTGAGTTCAGCCAACCCTCCCACAGGCATGAGAGGGGCGTGAGGTGAGGGCATTCATCCCCCTCACCGCCCCCACATCAGGTCTTGATCTGGGAAGTGGTTGTGTCCTCTGCGCGGGGCCACAGCTCCTGCCAGGGCCCTCTCACACAGCTACTGGTCTCAGCTCTCCCCCTGGCCCCCACCCCCCGACCAACAAGCCTGAAGGTGGTAACGTGTTCTCACTGACCCTGTTCCCAGAGGGCTTCACCTCTGACTGTGCCATCTGTCACACACCTACCAGGGACACCCCAGGTTGCTGGATGCCAAAGGGATGTCCAAGCCAAAGGCCAGTGAGGAGAACCAAAGTTCAAATATATGAGAGAACAAGTCCTAATGCCCAGTTGAGGGGGCAGAACTGGAATCAAGGCAGGAGATGCAGAGCCAAAAGAGTAGAAAACCAAATGTACCAACCAAATCAGAAACAGGCAAAAGTGCTTACCAATGTCGCTCCCCTTTCTGGCCAGTAGGGAAAGTTGTTTGAACAGGGTGGGCTGGCTTCACGATGAGGGACACAATGACTCATAATTCCCAGGGAAGGTTTTAGTCTTTCCTTCTTCAAGAGTTCAATGTTAAAATACAAATGCCTCAGGGAAGAGTTTAAGTCAAGGGTTCTAACCCTGGTAGCCAGGGCATGAGAAGGCATTGTGGGGAAGAAGAAATTTTCCTCTACCCTTCTAGGTTTTTCTGGCTGGTCTAATAACTAACTATACACACGACAGATTAACTAGAGAAAATAACTGAAGTTACTTACATACAAACACATGGAGACGCATACACATTCGCAGCGCCGAGACAGAAAGGTAAAATGGGATACACAGGACATCCTGAACTAAGAATTAGGTAAAGCCCCTGGGGCTTCAGAGAGGAGGAGGGCAGTTTGTAGGACAATAAGAAGACCCAGTGTTCAGGTAGTTTGCCCTGCTCTGTGAATGGGTCATGAAAGGTTATTTCTGGTAATAACTCTTACTATGGACAAGGTGTAATTTAAATTCTTTACAAGAGAGGCATGAGCCTCTCATGAGCCTTCAGAGTCTCAATTGCCTTGAGCTCAAGAGAATCCACATACAAAAGTGGTCCATCTGGGGAGGCCTCTTCCACCCCCCTCAGTACGTATCTGGGCAGAGTCCACAGCATTCATCAGGTTTGCAAAGGGATCTGGGATCTTAAATGCTTATCATTTCCAGTTAACCTTACAGTCCATTTACCTCTCAGCCATCTCTTTTCTTGGAAAAAAAAAATACTAACTCCTTTCCGTTTTAGCAATACTGGTTACACATGCTCTCCCCCATTCCCCACAAGGCCCTTCCCACCTCCCCACTCCCCAGCCCAGACCTCCTACTTCGAATATGTTATTTAAGACCAATGCCACTTTGACTCCTGGTAACTATTTACAGCTCTGCTTTGTGATACAGAAAAAAGTTTGGGTTCCTCTCAATAGCAGTTCAGGACAATAACGCCATCCTTGATGCTTCCTTATGTGTCATATACAGCATTTGCCATCCATGGGTTGCAAAAAAAAAAAAAAAAAAACGTGGTACCGAACTCTCATAGTGTTAAATGAGTGAGTGTACATGCTGGATGGCCGCTGCCATCCTCCCCGTGGGGCATTCTAGGAGTCAAAGTCCATTTTACCACTCCAGTGAAGGTTGTGAGTGGTGTGCCATTGTGGGGTATTTTTCCTCTTGTTTAAAACATTTTTACTGAGGTGTTACCAAGGCACATTGTGGAAATTTAAGGTGTACAATATGTTGATTCGATACACTTATCTACTTATTGCAAAATACGTAAGGTCATAGGTAGTTCTATTTTTAATTTTTTGAGGAACCTACATACTGTTTTCCATAGTGGTTGAACCAATTTCAATCTCACCAGCAGCACAAAGGGTCCCTTTCTCCACATCCCACCAGCACTTAATGTTCGTTGATTAATGGATGGTAGCCATTCTGACCGGTGTGGGGTTGTATGTCATTGTGGTTTTAATTTGCTTTTCTCTGATGATTCATGATGTTAAGCATCTCTTCGTAGGTCTGTTATCCACCTGTATGTCCTCTTGAAGAAGTGTTTATTCAACTCATCTGCTCAGTTTTTAATTTGATTTTTGTTTTGTTTTGGTTTTGGCTGTTGAGTTGTACGAGTGCTTTATACATTTTGGATATTGACCCCTTATCAGATGTATCATTGGCCAATATTTTCTTCCATTCAGTAGGTTGTCTTTTCATTTCGATGATTTTTCTTAATGTGTAAAAAACATTTTAATTTGATGTAGTCACATTTGGCTTTGTTTGTTTCCCTTGCCCAAGGAGCTATATCAGAAAAAATATTACTAAGAGAAATGTCAGTTTACTGCCTATGCTTTCTTCTAAGAGTTTATGGTTCTGAGTCTTACATTTAAGTCTTTAATCCATTTTTATTTTATTCTAGTACACAGTGTAAAAAGGTGGTCTACTTTCACTTTTTGCATGCATTTGTCTAGTTGTACTCTTCATTTCTAACCGGTTCTTTTTTATGGTTTCTATGTCCTTTTTTATGCTTACTATCTCTTTGTTGAAGTTCTCACTGAGTTCATCTATTCTTCCCCTAGGTTCCCAGAGCATCCTCATAACCAGTGTTTTGAACTTTGTGCCTGGTAGATTTCTTGCCTCCATTTCGTTTAGTTCTTGTTCTAGATATTTCCTGTCCTTTCATTTGAGACGTGTTTCTTTGTCTCCCAATTTTGGTTCCCCCTTTGTGTCTGTTTCTATGTTGTTGGTAAAACTGCTGTGTCTCCCAGTCTTGGCAGGGTGGCCTTATGTAATGTGTCTTGTGAGGTCCACTGGTGCAGTCTCCCCAATCACCTGAGCTGGGTTCTTTAGGAGTGCCCCTTGTTTGGGTATGCCTTCCTGTTGTAGTAGTGCCTTGATTGCTGTTGGCACATTTGTGGATTGGGTCTGACCCTCAGGACAACTGGTTGTGAGGACTGGCCATGACCACAGCATACAAACTGCTGTACACGGGCCGACCACAGAGCAGGATTTACCCCAGCAAGGTCTAGTGCCTGCTGACACCACCTTTTGGGTAAGCCACTTGTGGAGCGAATCAGGTGGTACTCGTTGTGGTCTGAAGCTGGCCACCAGAAGTGTCGGTTCTGGGGCTTCATGGAAGGAATTCCAGCACAGGTCAATGTCCAATGCTGCCTGTGATTGGCCTGGGGTTACCTCTTAGTACCTACAAAGTGATCCCCCATCAGTAGCTGCCTGTGCTAAGCCTAAATGTGCATGGATTGGGCCATGCTATGAACAGAGGCTGGCTGCCACTACTGGGCCTGAGGCCCAAGGCACCCTGAGACCTAGTGCTGCCTGCTGGCTGCCCATAAGGCTCAACATCTGAAAGAACCTTGGACTGAATGCAAGCAGGTGACTCAGAGCCTCAGTGAGTCACCAGGGTGGGTGAGTGGTATTCACCAGGTTAATACAGATTCAGATCTGGTACTAGTGATCCACCTGAGCCTGATCACAACAAAAGTCTTAAGTTCCACCAAGGCCAGCTCTCACCAGCCTGGGACCTGTGGACCTTTGCAGTGGGACAGGGTCTCAGAGTCATCAGGGTGGAGTTGGTGGAGTTCTTCAGGCTAATGCTGATTCAGATTTAGCAATGTGATCGGGAGGAAGGCTCAACACAGAAAAGATGGCACCTGTTGGCCATTTGGGAGGACAGCTTAACACAAGAACAGGGGCAGCTGTCCCTCCAGCCGTTGCCCAGAAGTCACACAACTGTTTCTCCTTGTATGCGTCTGCCACCCACCAAGCCACTGACCCTCCACAGGAGCCCAAGGTTAGTGCTTGCGAACAAGAGTTCACATGCTGATCCTTTAAGAGGGTCGGGGTTTCCAACAGCCTTCGGTTGATTTTCAGTCAGATGTTTTGCGGACTCCTCTTCCTAGCACTGGTGTTCTGAGCTGGGGGACCTGGCTTGGGACTGAGACCTCTTGCTCCTAATGAGGGACCTCTGCCGCTGAGATCTCTCTCTGGATTCTCAACCACTGCACAGAGGTGTGGGTTTCACATCCTAGCCCTTTTTGTTGTGGCTTTTCTTTGTATCCTTAGTTTAGGACTTCCACTCAGCTAGTCTTCGGTGGTTATCCAGGTTTCTTGTTCCCTAATTCAGTTATAATCTTGATGTGGCCATGAGAGCAGGTGAGTGTGGTGTCCAGGTACACCCCCGTTATGGCCAGAACCCTCTTTGTTTTCATTAGCATTTCCCCAAAGAATAATAATGCTGAGCACTTTTTAATGTGTTTATTAGTTTTTGGTATTTCTTCCTTTAGGAAGTATCTTTTCAAGTCTTTATTTTTTCTTTGGCTTTTTATTGCTTAGCTCTAACACTTCTTCATGTTTAGATTCATTTTGAATACTTTCTCACATGTTATGCCTTGCCTACTCATTTTCTTACTGGTGTCTTTTGGTAAAATTTTAATTTTCATAAAGAGTAATATCCATTTTTTTGTTTTTTGTTCACTGCTAAGACATGTTTGTCTACTCCAAGTTCATGGTATTCCTGTTTTCTTGTAAAATCTTTACTAGCTTATACATTTAGTTTCTTTTATCAACCTTGAATTCTTGTTTATGAGGAAGGTAGACTGAATTTATTTCCTTATGGGTACGTAAGTAGGCCTAGCAGTTTGTTGAAAATCCTCTTTTGCCTATTATATTACTTTTATGTCTGTATATTGATTGGCCATATTCGTACAGGTCTATTTCTAGACTTTTCTACTAGGTCTTTTGTAATTTCATATAAATTTTGGAATGTTTGCTAATTTCTATAGTATTATGATTGGGATTGAGTTGAAATCAATACACTATTCTGAAAAGAACCAGTTAACAACATTGGGTCTTCCATATTCTAATTTTTGTTGCAGAAATATATTGACCTTGAACCTTAAAACCTTGCTAAATGAATTTATTAGATCTAATAGTCTTAAAAATATATTTCTTAGCACTTTTAATGTAAAAATATGTTAAATATTATACGTTTTTCCAGCCCTGCTTTTTTCTTCCTTGCTGTACGGCACTTGCTCTGCCGGCGCCGAACAGGCGCGAGCACACGTCCTCGCCTGGTTTTCCGTCGCGGGGAGATTTCCCAGGTCTCACCGTTAGACGTTTCTCAAGGATGTTCACAGACGTCCTTTCTCACATGGGGAAAACTCCCTTCTATTCCAAGTTAGCTGAGTGTTTTTCTTTTGTTCTTTTGTTCTTTAATTATGAATTTTGTAATGAATTCTATCGATTTTTCTGAGTCTGTTAAAGTGACTTCACGATTTTTTCCTCTTCATTTGGTCAAATTAAATGCTTCACTTTAAATGTTGACTTGTGTTCCTACTAATGAATACCACTTGGTCATAATCTTACCTTGTCATACATTGCTGGATCAATTGGCTAATATTTTGCTAAGAATTTTTATGAGTATGATCATAAGGGATACTTGTCAATATTTTTAAAAATCTTCTTGTGATATCTTTGCCAGTTTTGGTATCAAATTGACTTTACCAGTAATTTGGGATGGATTCTTTTTTCCCTCTATTTTCTTAAAGAGTTAGTGTAAGACTGGTATTGTGTCCTAAATTTATTAAAATTCACCAAAAAAAAAAAACACATCAGAACTTAAAATTTACTTTATGGAAAATTTTGATTATAAATTCAATTTCTTTGATAGGTCTTTCAGATTTTCTGTATGACCTTGTGCCATTTTGGGGTAAGTTTCAGAATTTATTGCATACTGGAGAGGGCCCTCAGGCAAAAAGCTGCACACTCAAAAGATTCACCCCTCATAGCTTCTCTCTCACAGGTAATCCCTCTGTCATGTCTGATTTTGGTCACTTTCCAGTGCTTTCAAGTAGTTTTTTATAAATTATTTATCCAGATTTAATGATTGGTATCCATGGGAAGGTTAGTCTGTTCAAGGTAGTCCATTATTATTGGAAGCTAAATTCCTCCACTGCGTCCTCTAACAGAAATGAAAGGAATCCTTGCACCAGAAGTCCACCTCCTGACATCTCTCTTCGTGCCCTCAGCAGCCTGGGCACGGTCATGGGAACCCCCAAAACCTCCTCTAGCCCCTCCCAGGGCTTACTGCCCCCAGGAACTCAGCATTGCTTTACCTCTGGAAAGTGAGCTCTTCCCCACTCTCTCCCTTTGCCTGGCTGCACACCCTTTTTGCACGGCGGGTACTTGCTCAGCCCTCAGGTCCCAGCTTGGTTCCCCTACTCATGGAGGCCTTTCCAAACAGCCTTTCTTCGGGGACTTCTCCTTCATATTATTTTTTGAAGTTCTTGTTTGTTTCTGTCAGAGAAATGACACCGTTTGAAAATATTTTGTGTCCTTCAACTTCAGAATGTATGCACCTGACAATGGACACCCTCTCTGTCCCGAATAGTAACAATTATCAACAGCACAGGTGACAGACACAAGGCCCTCCACCTTGTTTCATCCGGCCTGGCACCTTGTTTCTACCCAGTGGCAGCACGAAGCTCCTTGCCCCTAGTTAAGGAGTAGTTACAGTTATATAGTCCTAAAATTATATTCAGCCCTTTGAAGGCAACTGTGAGGCTGATGTGGCCCCTGGTAAAAATGAGTCTGACACCCCTGATCTACAGGAATTGCTTCTTGTTAATAAGCTCCCTTTAAAAAAACAAACAAACAAAAACAGTAGAGTGGCTAACAGCTTTCCTGGTTTCTTGTAGTTAATGTCTAACCTCAAGCAAAGAAATGTAGGCCCTGGAGGTGGAAGGGACGTGCGCTCCGCAGAAGTGCAGAAAACAGCATCATTGAAGACCCCCAGCTCACAGACAAAAACTGAAACACAGACCAGCTTCTGCATCTAATCTGATGGCGGCGGCGGCGGCGGCGGTGGTGGTGGTGGTGGTAGTGGTGCTGCTGATGATGATGATGACGACGGTGATGGTCCCTTACTATGTGCCAGGGACTTTCTGTATTTACTCTAACACTCCAAACTACTCTACAAGATGAAGACTATTACGTACACATGAGAAAACTACAGCTCGAGACCTGAGGTCACTCTTTGTCTAAGATAATTACAGAAATGCCACACTAAAATTTTTAGTCTCATTCTTTCAAGATTTAGTTAGGGTGTCCTCTACAGAGCCCATGAACACACACACAGTTGCACACCACACACACACTCTCATGCACACATACACCTTAATTTCTCCTCCTCCCCACTTTTACCCACACTGGAACAATAAAAAGTCCCCCACTCCACATTCAAATAAATGGTGGATTTATTGGCCGTCTCTGCTATCCAGTGAGATAGAAACACCCAACACAGAACTCCCTACACCTGTGTGGCTTCCGACTGTGCGGCAGCCCGGGATGGGCACACAGGCTGACGATCGTGGCAGCAGAAGCACACTGCTGCCGGGCTGCCTCTCCAAAGGGATTCATTCCACAGGCTTAGGGAGGGTTTCGGGTTTTCTTTCATAGCATCTTCCTTTTTTCAAACTCCTTCAAAAACAGAAGATAGTGACAAGATAAAAGATCCAAATTACATTCATGTGCAATTACAGGAGTAAAATGTACTAGGATGAGGGTCCTTGAACACAAAGCTTTCAAATCAGTCTGTGTCAGCTTGAATTTCACTGAGCTTCAATTTTACATTTCCTAAAAATGGGAGCCAAGAAGCTGAGAATTATATTTATTTTTCCACTGCAGTGTTATTATTAGGAGTTGACAAACCTGATTGTGCTTATTCAAACCTTTAGTGCAATACATGAACCACAATGGCCTTTTTAATAAGCAATGGAAACAGGTTTGCTTAGTTTCTCAGGGAAAAGAACTAAAGACATAATTAGTTAAGATTTGAACAAAGTGTCAAGGACCTCAGAAATATCTGTAAAGGAGTAAACACATTAAAATCACATTTCTCTAGGTTGTAGCAATTAGAATACAACAAATGTGTATATAGATGTCTGCTGCCACTTACTGGAGTAAAATGGTAATGCAGGCCTCCAGTGAGAATCTTTAAGCACCGCTCTTTTCCTTCTTTCCCTCTTTTAAATAAACTCTGTCTTCACACACTCTCTAACAAGCCAGATTTCTTTCAAACACTATGGCACACTGTCATATTCCAGAAGGCAGAATCATACAAAGATTCAATAAAACAAGGAGTTCATTTTAGAATCCCTAAAACAGGGGCAAAGATTGTGCCATTCCCTCCTGGGAATACAATTTAGGCCCGTTTTCAGGGACTTTAAAAAGTTTTGGTGTTTGTTGCTTTTTTTGTGAAGGCTATAATCATCATAAAAACAGAGAGAAAGTCTTAAATGATCATTCAAAGAAACAGGATGAAAATCATTACAAAGGGATGACTGAAGTACCAAATCTTAGGATATTTTAAACTACAATGTCCTATTAAAAAAGGGAGAACAGCCAATGTTTAAGCAGTCCATTCTCCACATGTGATAGTAATGGCATCCCAACCCAGCCAGGGCCAGGAACGAATGCTGAAACGCCCACCCTCTTCTATAAATCTCCTGCCTCCTCTTTATCCAGCTCACCCTCCAACACCCAGCCCCTAGAAACAGAAACCCATGGGATCAGAGTAGCTGTATCCCAAAGGCCCTCCATGGAGCTGGCAGGAGGGGGGGGCACGCAGGGAAACCCATGAGGAAATTTTCTGCACCACTCCTAAAATGGAATTCACGGTATTTGTGGACTCTGAAATGCTTTCTTGTATTTCTTACATCTTGCCACTTACAAAGGAGCAAATACCAATTGTTAAAAAAAAAAAAAGTTTTTAAAATCAGAACCTTATTCCTGGTTATGCCCAATTAGGACAGCAGGACATAAACAGAGTCGCTGGGAACTGTTAAGCGGCACACCAGGATGGACAGATAGACCAAGAAGAAAAGGCCTCGGTTTCCAGGTGCCCAGTGCAGCCTCAGTTGCAAGGCCCATAAGATCGGAGCAGTGCTGACAGCTCACCTTGTAGATGGTGGTTCCCAGCTGCGCAGGGGACATGCTGACCACCACTCCTGCGCTCTGAAGGGCTGAGATCTTCTCCTTAGCTCCTCCCTTGCCTCCGGCAATGATGGCCCCCGCGTGGCCCATTCTCCTGCCAGGAGGGGCCGTCAGACCGGCAATGAAGGACACCACGGGCTTGGCTTTGGGACCCTGAAAAGTGGTATTTCACACACTCTGGTGAAGGAGCTGATCACAACTGAACACCATTTCCACACCTCTGTCCGTAAACGGCGTGGACAGGGTCCCTCACCCGTCCGCACAAGAAACCCAACACAAAGGTTAAGCTGTGCGTGAAACGACTGTATTCCCGCTTCGTGATGACTCAACTTGTCATCTAGACTCAGGAAAACGCTCGTGAGCAATTTTTTTGTCTGTTTAGATATTATACTTCAACTCCACTGGTACAAACTATTGTACAAATACATACAAAAAAGCACACGTAAAAATATATGTTACATGATTTGTGATAATAATGAATTAAAAGACACAGGTTGTTTTATTTCAACCTGATTTTAAGTCTTAATTCATTACTAGTTCACCCTTAATAAAGCTGCTAAAATAAAAAAAGGCAAGGCAGGAAGGTACACTGGGAAGAACCAGGAGTCACCACACTCCACCTCCAGCTGACCAAAGCTGCGTGAAGGGGGACGAGGCACGTCACCGGTGGCTCCGGACCTCTGCTTCCTCCCTACAAAATGAAACCGCTGAACCAGACCCACAGCCGAGGGCCCTTTCCCCTCTGAAACTCTATGATGTCTAAAAGGAAAATCAGGACTAATTTTATTCATTCTAAATAATGCATAAAAAATGCATTCTAACATGCCACCTCTATGGGCATAAACATCAGTACATTACATTCTGAGGTAAAAATAAAAACCCACACACAGAAAATGTAAGATTTCCTGTGCTCTAAGCTGAGAATGTAGCTGAAGAAATAACAAAAACTATGTATGTACACACACTGATCAGTTACGAGATGCCTCACGGCAGCATATAAACATGCGGTGAGGTTCCACAGTGAACGAAAACACCAGGCTCATAACGGGAGTTCAGAGGCGACGGGATCGGGTGAAACGGAGAGGCGGGTGGAGGGCAGAAGGTGAGTGAGCAACAGCAGAATCTAAGTGCCTTCGTTCGGGCACTAACACCTTCCCCTGGGCCAGCAGTTCTCAAGTCGTTGGGTCTGGGGACCCCTCACACCTATAAAAATCACTGAGAATCCCAAAGAACTTCTATGTAGATTACATCTAGTATTTACTGTATCAGAAATTAAAACTAAAAATTTTTATAAATACTTATTAATCATTTAAAAACAACTTTAAAACTATTTTTTAAAAAACACTGAGAAGAGTGACATTATTTTATACATTTGCAACTCCTGGACATCTAATAAAATGCAAACAGACTTTAATATCTGCTTTTGCACTCCATCTATTACAATGTGTTTCAAGTGCAAGAGGAAAATCCAGCCTCACACACATATGTAGTTGGAAAAGAGAGAAGTATTTTAATAGTCTGGCAGATAATTGTGGATATTCTTTGATACTACATGAACTTCTCCAAGCAGTAATTTCTTAAAGGTTAGATGCAGTGCTAGAACCTGAAACCACAGTGATGAACTTTTTGTCCTTTGTTACCTCAAACTCTATGGTCTGTCTTGCACTTTGAACAGATCTTTAGCCAACAGTGATTTTGCAACATGCTTTGTCCAGATGGAAAATACAGGTCGCTGAGTTATCTAGATTTTCCCAATGCTAACACATTTCATCATTCAGGATCAACAAATAACACTCATCAGTATCAGCACTGATCTCATTAGAAAAGTCTTTAGTGGCAGGAAACTGTCAGGTTCACAGTGGCAGGCATAAGTTTCACAAATAGTAATATTCACTTGACAGCTCAAACTGTATCACTGGCAACAAATATGAGTTGTTTTCCTTGACATGGCAGGCTGCTTTGTTCGTTTTAGAGAAAACGTCTGCCAAATACCTAAGTATTAATCACCAGTTTGTCTGCCTGCTGTTCTTTCGGGTGACATTGGTGCTTCCACAAAAAGAAAAACAGCTAGTTCAGCTCAACTGGGAAAGTGCTTTACTTCCTGTTTCATCACAAACTGACTCAAGGGTTCAGATTTAATTAAATTAATGATTTTTACTGCCTCATCTGGGCATTCTTAAATAAAACTGGCTCTTTGTCTTGTCTTTTTTTTTTTATTAACGAGTGCACGGCCGTGAATGCTGACTGGCACAGGTTGCCCCCACTGCCCTGATAAACGCTAAGGGGCCAGCGCACCAGGCTCTGCGTGCTCCGACACTCACTGTTCACTGCAGCCTCGCCTCCCACCATTCTGCAGGGCTCTCCACCTTCCAGCAACTCCAGGCTGCTCTGCCTCTGCTCTTCCGCTGAGGGCCTTTCCCGTCCTCCTTGGATTCCTGGCAAATTTCTACTTAAGATTTAAGACCTCTCAAGACTCCTCTTCCTCCATAAGCTTTTCTGACTCTTCTCCCACACTCTCCACAAATGTCCTTACACTCGTCATCTTCTGTCCAGTGGCCCTGCTGTGCCTTTCACACACTTCTACCATTACACTTGGTACCCTAGCTGGAACTTATTTCCCATGTGGCCCCCTCCTAGCTATGAATTCCCTGAACACAGGGACTATGTCCTCACTTAAAAAGAAAAAACTCCCCAAGACATGTATCCAATCCCTGTGCTCTGCAGAGGCTATGAGCATCTCATACACGAGTGAGTGGCACTAGTTCCACTTGCTCTCTACGCACCTATACTCAACAGTGGGGATACTACACTAGAAAGGAACAAGATTACGATGAGTCTAAAATACCAAACAAGTTTACACTCCATCCCATTAACAAAGAAGAGTCCCTTGAGATTTTTAAGCAGAGAAAAATACAATTAAAAGACATCTGAAGGAAATGTAGTCTGAAAATAGGATGCAGAAGTGATGACAAGAGTGAAAGCCCAAAAACAGAACGACCAGTTGGGAAGCTGTCAGTACAGTCTGAGCAGACGCAGAGGACCACCGACTCTTGTCCTTACTCCCTGAACTCTGACGCAGGAGCCCTCGTGCAGTGACGGCGAAGTCAGGCTGACCTGGGCACGAATTCTGCCACCAGGTCATTGCTGTACACTGGCCACAGGCAAGTCATTAGCCTCCCTGGGCCAGTTTCCTCACTCATAAGAGGACAAAGGTCAATATAGAGGTTAAGCCAACACTACTTCTGCAAATAACTATCATCATTGTAACAATGACAAAAATAGTAGTTGTAGCAGCAGATAACATCACTGAGGGCCGCTCTGTGTCACGCACTGTGCTGAGTGCTGTGTATGTCAGCTCAGCTGTCCACCTACAATCTTGTACCTGGCAGGTTCTCAATAAAAATTCACCCCATAAGAACTAACCAGGAATACAGAGAAACATCTGCCAAATGAAACAAAATGTGTAAGTTTAGTTTTCCCCATTAAATTCTAAGCTATTCAAGAGATTTAGAGTTGGGCCTAAATACGTTTTAAAATTAACTTTTACTAAGTGTAATGTCATATTAACCTAAATCTTTTTTTCTAAAAAGAAGTCGATTTTTACCTAAATTTCAAACTTTACACTTTTCTGAATTCAAGACACTCTACTAACATCTTACTCCACTCTCCTCACAACCTATTTACTCTTTCACTTACACTTACTGGTGCCTCCCGCACCAAGGACTGAGCGGGGTGCCAAGGGCACCAGCTCCCTGCTGTCCGTGCAGCCCAGAGTGACAGTCAGGTATCGTGCACGTCCCACTGAAGGTGTAAGCCAAGGCAGTGTGAATAACAACAACTGGCACGTCAGACAGGACAGGGCTCCAAAAGAAGTTAGAGTGGTGTGTGAGGGCCTGGATACCACGCTCAGTCTGACCTTTATCCCACATGTAACGAGAAACTGTGATGGTTTAAAACCAGGAGGAGAGAGGCTCTGACGTCTGTGTTTCAGGAGGGCAAATAATTTGGGTGACCATAAGCAAGACGGCCTGGGTGGTGGGAGGGAAAGGAGGAGAGACATCAGGAATAAGTTATCAACATAGCCCCAGTCAGATAAGATGAAGGGCTGAACCAGATCAGAAGGACTAATTACAGATGATGCTCTGAATCTCAACACACTACCGAGATCTCAGAGACAGATGTCAGTAACTGAGAGGAAACGAGAGATGAGGGAGAGATACAAAATGGTTCTGAGGTTTCTGTCTTGAAAACTACTTGAAGGATGATGTTGTTGGTGTGCAATAACCACACTTAAGGAACAGGCATAGAAAGTAATCCAGGGAACAGAAAGAAGAGAAAAACCCAGAGGAAAACCAAGAGGATGGGGAGGATGAAGAACAAATTGAGGCCACTAGTGACCTCTGCAAAAACATCAGAAGAGTAAAACTCAGCAGCAGCAGCAAGCAGCTCAATGAGGGCACTTACTACGTGCCTGGTGCGACCCTGTAGATGCTGCTACGACATTTAAGCTCCACAGTCTGTACGACAATACTAGGTGTAGGCACTATTGTAACCCTATTTTGCCAAAGAGAAAACTAAGCACAATGAAGTTAAGTAACATGCCCAAGGTCACAGATTCTAAGTAGCAGACAGACGCCAGAGTACTCAGGATCAGGTAGTGAGTAAAAAGTAAGGAAACAGATCCAGAAAGTGAGGGGAAAATTGAGTTACATTCTTATACAGAGATCAGAGTTAAAAATCACCACAGGAGGAAATCAAGTATACTGCAAATAGCCCTTGAATATTCCTTAAATCACAAATAAATATGCATTGTTTTGTGTATACTACCCCACAAGTGATACTATTGGGTCTTTTAACTCTCCAGTATTCATTATTTTTCTGTGGCATTTAATCCATTCACTCCTCAATTTCTTTCACAAACACAGAAAATGACCTCCTCCTGCTTGCCTGGCCTCCTGAAGGTGCTTCCTCATTCCTCAGTGTCAGGGAAATCCTGGCAACCACTTGCTAGTTTTCCCCCAGGCCTTTGCAGCAGTGGCCAGAACACACATTCACTGAGTGGGGGCTGGCCGGCCCTAAGCTGCTTCAGTCGCCCCTACACCCTCTCTCTTCTTCACCCCAGAAATTGAGCTTAATCCCCTTAGGCTAAATAAAATTATGATACAATTCCACATGATTTTTTACATTTAATTCTAAGGGAGAGGCAACTCGGAAAGCCTTGACAGGGCACAGATAATAAAGCTTTTCCACTTGACCTCTGAAGGGAAGTACTACCCTGCAAAGAAAGACTAAAGCTAGAGGGAGGTGAGATCCCGGAAAAGGGTATAAAAGACAGGATCTTTGACAAGTCCGCCTTTAAAAAGAGAAAGAACACACATTCCCTAAGATCAAGAGAAAGGAAAAAGAGCATCGGCAGGCAAGTCAAGCGAGGGCTTCTAGGCCCAGGACCTGTAAGGCCAGGTCAGCAGAAGATCAGGTCAGCAGAAGGCCGCCTCCCTGCCACAGAAGTGGGAAGTGGCACCTGGGAGAAGGGCTCGGAGCAGGGAGCAGGCATTGTGGGAAATGAGACTCAACCCAGAAAGAGTTTTCTAAGTGGCCAGTACTAAAGGCCCAGCTCAAAAAGGCTTGATTTTTCATGTTCAGTATTCTTACTGCAATAAATAAAGTTATAACTAAAATGATTTTAAAAAGGAAAGGTCTGATTTTGTCTTTCACATCTTCTTGAAAAAGTAATTGTTAAGAAAATAAAAATAACTTCAAAAACAAGCCAGTAGTATTGTTCAAGGGCAAAGAGGAGTATTTTCCTAAAGACAAACTTACTGAATTATGTTGCTTCAAAAATTCTGCAGCGTTTTCTTCTGCATTACCACCAATTTCACCAATCAAGATGATGCCTTCTGTGGCTGGATCATTCAGAAAGACCTCTAGGCAGTCAATAAAATCCGTCCCATTAAAAGGATCACCTCCAATGCCTGACAAAGTCAAAGAATATCAACAGCATGAAAATTAGGCCAAGAAAGTTGTTTCAACTGGTTTCTTATTTTGCCTACTGTTCTCACCAATACTTTTAAATATATCATTACTCTTGCACTAAACATATTTTTAAATCACACAAAATGGTACATTTATTTGTTTGTAATATTACATGAATACTAAATGATGGTTGGATTCTCATACTCATAAAGAAAAACCTCTTTTTGTTTTAGCTCCTTTATCAATCCTCTTCCCTCCCACAAAATTATTCCTAGATGACTGTTTAAAATGAACATTTTAAGCCCTGGCCATTGTGGCTCAGCTGAATGAGCACTGACAGGACTGTGAAGTAAAGGGTCACTGGTTTGATTCCCAGTCAGGGCTCATGCCTGGGTTGTGGACCAGGTCCCCAGTAGGGGGCATGTGAGAGGCAACCACATATTAATGTTTCTCTCCCTTTCTTTTTCCCACACTTCCCCTCTCTCTAAAAATAAATAAATAATATCTATAAAAAAATTAGCATTTTAAGAAAATGCATGTTTGTGTTGCAAACAAGAATGTCTTCTCTGATTAAATATTTAACAACTTCCTTTGCACAAAGTAACTATCAGATGAGGCACATTTCAGAGGAATAGCTCACAGGTTTTAAGACAGAAGTCCCAGTAAGGGGCAGGGTGGAGGCTGCCCCAGCCCCTCCGCCCCTTAGATCCCAAGCAGGTGATGGCACAGACTACACACAGGGGCTCTGCTCCAAGTGCGTGACATTTAAGAACAAGAGAACAAGCACTTGGATTGAATTAAAGTAAATGTTCCCAGCAGACTGGATGCTTTTTATTAAAGTTATAAACTCACCAGAGGCAGGAATGATTTAATTCGCCTCTGCAGAATGAAGCTCGGGAAGGAAAGCAGCTTGTGCTGAGTGACAACCATGTGCCAGTGCTGTGTCTTAGCCTGTGTTAGACCTGCCATATCCTAATTCTTCCAGCCTCTCTGTGACCCAGGCATTATTAGTCTCGATTTATAAATTAAAAACAGAAGCTGGAGAAGATGAAATTGGTAACTCCTTTCAAAATCTTTCTTACACTCCACAAAGTTAGCTAGTCTGAGATTATGCTTTACACACAGAAAAGTCTGATTTTATCGATTTGAGCCTTAATAAAAATAGTCCATGCCATACTTTATAATTTTTTGTTATAACAAGCTATATTCGAAGGCTTTTTAAAAGATATTTTAAAAATCTGAAGAAATATTTATGTTCATAAATGAGACATTTGCCTGACTTTTGGCAACAAATACCAAAATTATTTTAAAAGGTGAAAGCCATTCTACTTTTTTTTTTTTAAAGATTTTATTTATTTATTTTTAGAGAGGGAAGGGAGGGAGAAAGAGAGAGAGAGAGAGAAACATCAATGTGCGGTTGCTGGGGGACATGGCCTGCAACCTAGGCATGTGCCCTGACTGGGAATCGAACCTGCGATGCCTGGTTCGCAGCCCGCACTCAATCCACTGAGCTACACCCGCCAGGGCCCATTCTACTTTTAAAAGTAGGAGGCAGTATGATACAGCAGAAAGAGTAATTCTGGGAGCTCAACCTTTCTCAGCCTAGATTTTCACACTAACTTTTCAGCTCACAGATACCTCAGAGGGTTACCTTAAGGTTCAGATAATGAATGGCAAAGAATTCGGTAACTATGAAGCATTGAATTATATAGCTCATAATGATAGCAAATGATAATCACAGAAACAGAAGTCCTAACATGAAGGATACTTGTTCACAACAAGCAAAACAAGTGATGTTTTCAGGCACCAAGGCACCCGAAGCCACGTGTCTAAGGGTGTTTATTCTTCAACATGGAATCTTGGACTACGAACCTTGAAAAATACAGGAGAGCTTCACACTTACTCGAATTAAAATCGAGATCATAACATCTTTTTAATGAAATGGTATCAGAACCTCTTGCAAATAATCAAAACAACTATTACTGCACTCATTCAATGAAAATACTGTGTTCCAGTAAGATTACTTTAGCAAAACGCCCTCACCAATGCACAGAGACTGCCCCAATCCAACTTGTGTTGTTTGGTGAACCGCTTCATAAGTCAGGGTGCCAGACCTGGACACAATGCCTTAAAGAAAGAGAATTCAGAAATATTACATTGTGTTCATATGATAAGACTATCACAGGATAAACCAAATTACAAATATGAATACACATAAAATTCATTCCAGGATTTGTCATCCAAATCAATAATATCATTAAATGATGAAATAAGAAAAAAAGGCTCACCCACATTTTGCCATGTATAATGCGCTCCCGTGTATAACACACACCCACGTTCTCATGCGCGTTATACAGGGATTATACCCATCGTTGTGCCCACAGTATGTAATCATCACACCTGTGTACAATGCGCATCCTTATTTCTCCCTCAAAAATTTGGTCAAGAAAAGTGTGCACTATACACAGCAAAATATGGTAAATTAAAGCTGGGAGCTTTTAAAAGTTACATATAAAAGAAAGTACATTATTAGTTAGGGTTATTTTATGACCTATAAAAGCAGTGTAAGAAAGACCTAAATCACCTCTATTAAGAATCTGTAGAAAAGGGATAATAATATCCACATGAACTTGGGAGGTACAATCCTGCTTAGGGAGGCAGAACACACAGATTAGACTTATACATACCCAAACCATTAAGCCACCAAAACCTTCAGCCTATAAAACCATTATTAGTCACATTTAATGAAGCTATCTATCTTTCCCACAACTATTTTTCTAATAATTTTTAAACAATATATATAGGCTTTGAAGAAAACTGAGAAATAAGGTCTGAGTCCTCTGGGTTCAAGTCTCCCACCTAACTTACTCTATACACTAGGCCTATGTGAAAGGACACAATTTCACACCTGGACAAGGTGTGTCTGTGTAGGGGTGGGGCGGGCAGAAGCAGCTAGACCTCTTTTCTCGTAGTTCAGTGCGCTCGGCTGAGCTATAGGAAAGGTAATTTATTTCCTGCCACAATCTACACATAATGAGTGGATCCCCAGTTTTAATAGGTTAGGATGTATAAATGAATAACTTCAGTTGTTATATTACATAACAATACATTTTTAAGAGATTGTATTTATTTTTAGAGATATGGGAAGGGAGGGAGAAAGAGAGGGGGGAAAACAGTGATGTGCGAGAGAAACATCGATCAGTTGCCTTTCGCACACCCCCAACTGGGGACCTGGTCTGCAACCCAGGTACGTGCCCAGACCAGGAATCAAACAGGTGACCTTTCAGTTCACAGGCAGGTGTTCAATCCCTTGAGCCACAACAGCAAAGGTGTTCTACAACAATACTTAAAAAAAGTAAAACAACAAACTTTATATGAACTAAATCAGTGCATGAATTGAGATGGTGAATAATTCCAGTGTGTCCATGGTTTGCTTTCATTCAACTTCTGCCGTGGTGTACTTCTTAAGAACTTAGAAAATTCTTTTCTAAAAATAATGATACCCTATCAGGACAAGTACAATAGAATGCTTGTCAGACTGAGACAAAAACCATAACCATAAGCTACCTTAACTTTGCTATAGCATATTTACATTCTCCAAGTTTTATGTTACTGTTGATGCATACTCATGGGCTGTGCATAAACCCATCTTCTCACAGTAAATCTGGGTGCACGTAACTTCAGATTCTCAGCAGCAATCAGTCAAATCGAAAGGCATGATTATCCATCTCCGTCAGTGCTCAATGGTGCCGTACAGACCACTGTCAGGTTGCTTTTCTGCACCGGTTCCGCCACACAGCAAGAGCTATGTCACTCCCTGACAGCTAGCTGCTCATTTCATACGGAACTCTGTACCAGCTCCCCAGACCAGCATCACCCCAACCTTCCTCTCCAGATTTGTTTCCCATTTTCCCTTACTCAAATGAAACTGATTTATTCCTCAATTATTCACATTTGCTCTTTAAAGTCATTCCTGTTCTCCTACTATCTGGTTCAGTAAGAGGTCACCCATGGCGCTCAAGATTCTGTGGTTGACTGGCTTTCTTGCTAGAATGTGACCTTCAGGGGATCAGTAAACTAAATTACAAATACAAGTGCATATAAAATCCATTCCAGCCCTGGCTGGTACGGCTCAGCAGCTGGAGCCCTAGCTTGAGAACCAAAGGTCCTTGGTTCGATTCCCATTCAGGGCACCTGCCTGTGTTGCGGGGCAGCCCATCAACGTTTCTCTCACACACTGATGTTGATGATTCTCTCCCTTTCTTCCTCGCTTCCCCTCTCTCTAAAAATAAATAAATCTTTAAAAAATAAAACAGATGGTCTTAATCAATATTTCCAGAACTTTCTACCCAAAACAAGTCTCAATAAATTTAACAAGATAGAAGATAGTAAAGTGAAGTAAAAAAGTAAACAGTAAAGTAAAATAAATAAAATAAAATAATAAAATAAAATAAAAATATCCATTCCGTGATTTGTCATCCACTGTTTTTCCCACCCCTGTGTTCTCTGTGTCAAGCACAGTTCAAGCACAGGAGCTCAGTAAATATTTACTGAATGGGTCAAAACTAAAGCCCCTTCAATGGAGTCTGACCTTCCCCTTCAGCAAAATCTAAATCCAATAGTTTTAAGATTATTCACTAACTGGATGCTAATTCATAATAAATGAGAACCACTACCACATTCCTCCTGTCACCACTTTTTCCCCATTCTCAGAGCTTTCTGTCCACCTAGATCCTCTCTCCGCACCACAGTCCCTCCCCTGTGGAACCTTCTACGAATGAGGTTAGGGAGGTAATGCCTACGGGCCTATCGATTGGTGCCTTTAGCTTTTAAACAAAGTAACCAGTAACTTCTTAGTCATACATACTTGTATGCAATTACCTAGCCTCCTTTCCACTCTACTCCTACCAGGTTCTTGCAATACAATGACGTTCTAGTTGTCCACTCAACATCCTAGATCAGCGATTTTCAACCGCTGTACAGCAAAAGGCACACTGGTGTGCCGCCAGAATTTTTAAAACATGCAATATTTGACTGTTTAGTCAGGGGCACTGACCTCTTTTCCCTTAGATTGTTAAATAAAAAAATGACAACAGCCAACATACTGACAGCCATCTGGTGTGAATGAATCAAAATTATACCTAATTTTTTTTTTTGTCAGATTGGCAAAAATACATATTTTCAGTGTGCCACAAATTTCAGTAATTGGTTTAGGAGAGGATAAAATTCACTGCCTTAGATTATTGGGAAGGACAACTATTTTATTCTACTCTTTTGAGGGATCATTATAACAATCAGTGAACAGCAACACCAGGATGTTATCCTTCTTTTAAGGGGCTTTCATAAAAATGATATGCAAATTATATAAATGCGAACCATACATACACTGAAGATGATGAAAATGATGATTTTAGGGTAGATTACTCTGCCATCCTTAAAGTGTATATAGTAAAAGAGACTAATACTCTTTCATAAGAGTAATCCTGCTTCTGAAAAGTAGAAGTACTTTCCTCTATTCTTCCTGCTAAGTGACACTAAAAAGCTCAGGGAATACACAGCATGGACCAAAAGTAGGTTAATCACAGGCGTAAGTACATGAAACAGAGTTTATCCTTGTATTATTTATTAATTATTGCATTATTTTCCATACAAACAACTGTAAACCTACTTCTGTCCTATCCTGTACATTAAACAAATGTAAGAAATCTCTGAGATATGGAGAGGAGGCAGAGTGGGTGCGTACCTTCAGACTCATGAAATGACAAAGTGGTGAGTTCCTTGGGTTTTTTGTCTCATGTATCCCAAACATGAAGCTAAAAACAGCCAGCATCCCAGAAACAGATGTTTTTAAAAAAGCCTCCCCGAAAACCTGCTCTCTCTAGCTGAGGAACCAAGAGGACAGCCTAGTAAAACAGAAAAACTTTTAGACAATAACCACTCCACGTCAACTGAAGACAAGAAAAAAGGTGCCCCCACCCCCACTCACAGGAGCAAAGGCCAAAAGGGAATGCTAGACTTTCACATTTACCAGGCTGTAATGGAACATCCAATACGCCTGCCAAGAAGATGAAAGGGAAGGCCCCACAGGCAGTTGGGACTTCATCTGGTAATGAGCCCTGCTCCAGCACCACAGCGGAAACCACGTGAGGAGCCTGTACGTCCATCCTCATCCGGAGAAAGGAGGCACTTCTCCATCTCCTTGGCAGAGTGGTATCAGAGGAGACCCAGTGGAAAGCTAGGATTTGCACCATCGCCCAGCAGTAACAAGGCCACCCCCACTGAAATGTCAGTGGAGACCTAGTGAGGAGAGCTATCATCCTTGGTAAGGAGGAGCCCACCCACACCAGTATCAACAGAGGCAATTAAAGAACTTCAATCTGTACCCCCCCCATACTCCCTGCTGAAGCACTGTCAATAAAGTCAGCTAAAACAAAAGGTTTAATCAAGACCCAGAGTCTCATAACATAATACCCAAAATATCCAGGATTCAACAGAAAATCATCCAGCACATCCAGAACCAAGAAGATAGCAAACTAAGAGACAATAGATAGATGCTAACACCAAGATGAAGGGGACATTAGAATGATCTGACAAAGATTTTAAAGAAGCAATGATCAAAACATTTTAAGCATTGTGAGCATGCTTGAAACAAATGAGAGAAAAGCTTTATCAAGGAAATATGAAGTCTGAGAAAAAAAATCTATAAAAAGAAACCACATAGAAATTTTAGAACTGAATGAAACAATAACCAAAGTTAAAATCTCAGTGGATGATCTCAACAGCATAATGGAGAGAAGAGGAAAGAATCAGTGAAATGAGAAACAGAACAACGTAAATTACCCAATCTGAATGGCAGAAAAAAACAGACTGGCGGGGGGGCGGCGGGGGGGGGAGGGGGAATAAACAGAGCCTCAGGGACATATGAAACTATATCAAAAGATCGAATATTATAAGAGTCCTGGAAGTAAAGGAAAAAAGAACATAGGGCTGAAAAAGTACCTAAAGAAATGTCTTAAAAAATCCAAAGTCTGTCATGAGACTTACTATATATTCAAGAAGGTGAGCAAACTCCAATCAGGATAAACTCAATGAAATTCACACCTAACACTTCATAAATAAGCTTCAGAAAACCAAAACCAAACAAACAAAAATCTTGAGAGCAGCAACACCTTACCTACACAGAAAAAAAATTCAAATGACATCAGTTTCTTATCAGAAACCATTCAGGCAAGAAGTGAGACACAATTTCAGTACTAAAAGAAAAAAAAAAAACTGAATGCTACACCCAGTGAAACTATCCTTTAGGAATGAAGGGGAAATAAATACATTCTCCGATGAGGGAAAGGGAGAGAATCTGTGGCCAACAGATTTATCATGAAAGAATTGCTAATGCAAGTTCTCTAAACAGAAAGGGAATGATGAAAACAGAAGCCTGGATGAAGACCAGGAGGGAAGAACACAGTAATCAGAGCTGTGCATAAATAAAACAGACTTTACTGTTAAGTTTTCTAAGAGGAAGAAATAAAAGTCCCTATTTGCAGATATCATGATTGTCTACATAGAAAATGCAAATGAATCTACCAAGAAACTCCTATAGAATTCAGCAAAAAAATAAATTGTTTCTACAGATTACCAACGAATACATAGACACCAAAATTAAAATATGATGAAATTTACAATTGCTTTAAAAAAAAAGAAATATTAAGGTGTAACTCTAACAAAACAGGCACAGTACTTGTATTCTAAAAACTACATAATGTTGATGAAAGAAATCAAAGGCAATCTAAATAAATGGAGAAAAAACACTGTGTCCATGGATTCAAAGATACATGGATTCGAAGATACAACAGTAAAGATGTCTATTCTCCCCAAACTGTCATACAGATTTAACATAATTCCTATCAAAATCCCAACAAGAGTTTTTATAGATACAGACAAGATCATTCTAAAAATGACAGGGAAAAGTAAAGAAACTAGAACAGCTAAAATAATTTGAAAAAAATTAAGTGCAAAGAAACAGTCTATCCAATTTCAAGACATTATTATATCTACGGTAACCGAGACTGGTGCTACTGGTGTCTGATGGGCACATGAGTCACTGAACAGAAGACAGGACCCGGAAAGAGACTGACACAAATACATCAACTAATTCTTGACATAAATGCAAAAGCAATTCAGTGGAAGAAATAATTTTTTTCAACAAATGATGATGGAGCAAGTGGACACCTATAGGCATTAAAGAGGAACTTTGATTTAAGTCTCACATCTCACAGAAAAATTAAGTGAATCATGAATTTAAATGTAAAACTATAAAACTTTCAGGAAAAATACAAGGATCTTGCTAGGCAAAGAGTTCTTAGACTTGACATCAAAAGCACACTTCACAAAAGAGAAAAATTAATAAATTGGACTTCATCAAAATTAAAAATGTATGCCTTCTGAAAGATGATGGAATAATAAAAATATAAGCGACAGAGTGGGAGAAAGTATTTACAAACCACATGTCCAAAACATATTAGTATCTAGAACGGACAAAGAACTCTCAAAACTTAAGAGTAAAAAAGCAAATGATCCAATTAGAACATGGACCAAAAAAGAAAAAAATAAAACCTATGACACAATAAGTACATGAAGTGTAAATTAAAACCACAGTAGGATATCACTGAACTTATCACATGGCTAATATAAAAAATAAAAAACAGCAACACCACAAATTGTTTTTTGTTTCTTAAGAACAAATAAACATGTAACTATCACACTGTCATACAAACTGTAATTGCATTCCTGAGCATCCCAAAGAAATGAAAACTTATGTACATACAAAAACCAGTATACAAATGTTTATATGTCTATAGAAGCTTTATTTATAAAACTGGAAACCCAGATATCTTTCAAAAGGCAAATGGTTAAACAAATTATGGTAAATTATACAATGGCACACTACTCAGCAATAAAAAGGAATGAACTACTGATACATTCAACAACCTGGACGAGTCTCCAGAAAATTATATTGAGTGTACACAGCCAATCCCAAAAAACTATATAGCATAAGATTCCTGAAATGTCAAAATTACATAAATGGCAAATAGATTTTAGTTGCCAAAAATCAAGAAAGGGGTGGAAGCAGAAGGGGGCAGGTGCAGCTATACAAAGGCAACATGAGGGATCCCTGCGGTGATGAAAACATCCTTTATTTTGACTGTATCAATGTCAATATCCAGGTTGTGACCTTCTATTACAGTTTTTACAAGATGTTACCATTGCAGGAAACTGCAGAAAGCAGTTTCTGCAATCTACCTGAAATCTACCTGTATTATTTCTTACAATTATATGTGAATTTATAAGTATCTAAATATAAAAAGTGTAATTAAAATAAAATTTTAAAAAAGGATGGAAAGGTCAAGTGTGTCATGTGGTTGACAGTAAAAATAATGTCTATCGTAACAGAAACAAAAAAGGGGTACAGTGAACTATCAAGCTAGAATCCAATCACTTCAACGATATTCACTTAGCTGACATATAGGGAACCGGTCTCTTGGCAGTGGTGAATGTAGCTCAGCCCTGATTCAGAAAACCCACAGGCACGAGACAGCACACCGGAGCCATGCCCACAGATCGGCTTTCCCCTGGGGAACCAGGCCTGCATTTACCCAGGCTGCTTTGAGGCTTGCTTTTTGCTAAAACTCCCTCACCCTGAATTGAGGCAGCAAATGTTTACTGCATATCTTTAAAGTAGTTTCCTAAAGTCTGTGCTAAACATCCCAAGGACAGAGTGTGATCAGTTTAACTACTTTTTCCCTTGCATTTACAATATTCTTTTCTTTGTTATCTGTAAGAAGTAATCAGCAACATTCTTTTCCTTGTTATCTGTAAAAAGTAATCACCTAAAGCAAACCTGTACATAATGAGTGAGGACGTTCCTTGAGGTAATGCTCCCAGAAAAGCAATAAAAGCCTGTCCAAGCAAGGGTCAGGGAGCTCTCTCACTCAGAGAGTGACCATGCTGTCCCTTTTCTCCACAGGACTTCTGCAGCGAGTGTGAATTTATTCATGGCAGCCACAGCACATGGACCCTGCTGGTCAGAGTACGCATCAGGCATACACTTTTATTTACTCGTTACCACAAACTGGAAAGTCACCATAATATTGTACTGCTATCGTAGTACATTAGGTACTCGTATGTCCCCAGAAATACCGACGGGACCAAAAATTCCTTCATTTCCCTAAACTCTTAGCTTAAGGATCTGAAGACGACAAGGCTTCAGAGGACATTAGCGCTGTTATCAAAACAGAAATTGTCAATGCATATAATCATATTTTCTCTCCACACCTTCTCAAAAATCTTGTAGTATCACATACTTTCTTTTAGGTGAATTTGTTTTAAAGTCCTTTTTCAAAGGAATTAAAAGCAGTGTCCCAGAGGACTGCCTCATCCATGTGTTACAGCCATTCAGAGAACCAAGGTCTAAAGGGTTTACTCCCCTTCTCAGTGTTTTGGTTTTTAGGTTTATGGGCATGTAAGAAAGCAAGGTAGTGATCAGACAGGTAGCTCGGCACAGGGCACTCCTTCCACGCTCACCTCAGTCCTACAGCCACGCCACTCAAGGCAGACCAAAGAGCACGAAGAAGACTCAAGTATGACAAGAGCACTAAATGGGTCAGGCACCCACTAGAACTCAGATGGTTGATGCAATTCCCTTGGCAAGTCTCCTACTGGCATCAGCGCTGCCAGCTCTAAGAGACATTCATAATAAAGAAAATAACTTTCAACCTAGTCCTGGAAACTACACAGGCAACACTCACTATATTAACTGTATTTAGTATTATTAATAGTCATGGCCTATATATAAATTACTGTAACCATCTATTATTGGGCAGAAACAGTATAGCTCAGTGAGAGGTGTGAAGAGTAGAACAACAGGAATAACGGGCTTTGAAATGTTAATTTGGTTATTACCTTGAGAACTAAATAAACAGCAATACAATTTTCCCAAAAAGTCTGTGATATCCAAGAGGGCAAAGTAATTATAGGACAGGACACAGAAAAACTAACAATAAAAATACTCGCATATATCCAACAAAGAACTTATATCTAGAATTTTTATAGAGTCCTCAATAATCAACTACTCACATACAATCCAATAAAAAAAGAGATAGAAAACTTGAATGGGTAATTCATAAAAGACATAAATAGCCAATAACCACAAGAAAAGGTGCTTTACATCATTATCGTCAGGGGAATCACAACCATAATGAGACACCATTTCACTCCCAGTAGAATGGCTAAAATTAAAGACTGACAATATCAAATAATTGTGAAAATGTGGAACAACTATAATGCTCAAACACTGACAGTGGGAAGGTAAAAATGAACGGCCACTAGCAGAATTATTGTGCAACTTCTTAAAAAGTTTAACGTACTTCAACTCTATTACTTAGCAATTGCATTCCTATGTATCTTACCCAAGAGAAATGAAAATGTGTCCACAAAAGACCTGTACATTCACTGTAGCCTTATTTATAACGGCTCAAACCTGGAAACAGTGCAAATGTTCATCAGTGAGAGAATGAACAAGTTGTGATATAATTACATAACAGAATGTTACTGACAGGCCTAGGCAGGCCTAGAAGGAAAGGGAAATCACCAGGCGGGAAACTGTACCGTGGGAAAGTGTAACCTGGGAAAATGCCTGCCTGGGAAATGCCTGCCGACCCCACCCAGGACAGACAGACAGAGCCCGGCTAAGATTGGGGTCTGGGGTCGGCCGATCCGGCATAACAGGGTGCAGCTTTAACTTGAGCCTGCACCCAGCAACCAGCTCTAGCCAATCAGACTCTGACACCCCTACCAGATACCATTCATGGGGTTTTGTGCTTAAAAACCCTGCCCTAAGAACAACTGAGTGAGTCCTAACCTCCCTGTGGCTCTCCAATCTCCCTTGGTTGGCTCCACTTTCCCCACTTTCCTCCACAGGTCTTAACCTCCCTAGGTTGGCTGCACTTGCTCCCCTTTCCCCCGCGAGTCCCAACCTCCCTCTTATTCCCTATTAATAAAACCTGCTACTTGGCTCGCTGCAACCATCTGGTTTCTTGAGCAACTCCGACCAAACAATTACTTAGCAATAAATGAAGTTAACTACTGATACATGCAAACACATGGAAGAATCCACGGCATCTGAGCAGGAAAAGAATCTTTGCCCCTAAAACATTTTCATGGACTCCACAGAATCATTATGGCTTCTCAAATTCATTTGCTTTAGGATATCGAACAGATTCACTACAAAACTTCCTTGGTAACTGAAATGAATTCGACTTACAGTCACAAAAATCTGCTTTAAGTTCTGAGCTTAGGGCAAAGAATTTTTTTTAATCTATGAAAACATACTCACCAATTCTTCCTTTTTTGTGAATGTGGCCAGGCATGATACCAATTTTACATTCTCCAGGCTGAAGGAAAGTAAATCATAGTTTCAGAAAAGTGAAAAAAAATAAATTCTCACTCACAGGACACACACACAAGTACATTGGACTGACCCCAAGGTAACCAGCCCCGTGAGAGGCCAAAGCGAGGCTAGTGTATACATGTTTGTACACTCACATTGATGACTCCAGGGCAGTTTGGCCCAATCAGCCTTGTCTTTCCCTGGCGCAGTAGTTTGTGCTTGACCCGTACCATGTCCTGCTGCGGGATACCTTCAGTTATGCACACAACCAAGGGCACTTCCGCATCCACAGCTTCATTAATGGCAGCAGCAGCAAAAGGAGGAGGGACATAAATGACAGAAGCTGTTGCTCCTGTCTGTTCTTTGGCCTGAAACATTAACCATGAAGGACTTTATTATTGGTTAAGTCATAAACACTGAAAAATGAATCAAACCCCATTGTATGGCCAGGAGACACAGGATGTCTTCACGGCCTCCTCTCCACCCCCTTGGAATGCCACTCAATTCACAGGTTCTGTGACATCCCTCAGGCGATGGCATATCAGTGAACCTGAAAGCACAGACTGATGTGCATTTGTGTCCCTTCATTCCGTGGTCTTGTCTACTTTTGTGGTTTACAAAACACTGTATCACCTATTCACTCCCAAAGACCCTATACCTCCTCAGGAGAAAAAGGACTATTGATTCCCTGAGCCTTGGAACTAGACTCCCAAACATGTGTTTAAAAATGTATTACTCCTGATAAATATAAGAAACAGCAAAAATGAAATGTTTTAGCTGACAATTTTTACTATAAATGCATGTTTATTAAAAATGAACTAAAATGCATAAGTATAACTGGCCACAGAATAAGAATGAGCTAAATAAGCACTAGGGTATACACTACATCACCCCTCACAATGCAAAACACTAAAAGACCATCAATTTGACCATCCTTTTCCTCTCTGGACACAAGCCTGTGTTTGGTCTTTACATCCTCTACATGTGTATCAGTACAGATGTAGCCCTCTTTCCACTTCCACATGTGGCCATGTCTCTTCTACTGTAACGGAAGCTCTGAAGAGTATCATTGATCTCTGACTCTCCAAAAAAGCAGCACCTATTATGTGGGAGGCTCTATACAGGTCTCAGTTCAGGCTTCCCCACAATCCTGCATGCCTCGATGCTGAGGCCAAGCGATATTAAGTAACTTGCATGACGTTACACAGCTAGGAAGTGGCAGAGCCAAGATTCAAACCTATGTCTATCTGATTTAAAGTGTCTATTCTTTTCAGTTACAGCAGGCTACCTCCCTGCAAATGTTCAAATGCAACTTAGGCGTGTTATTGAGCAAAAACTTTTAGAATGCTGTGCCATGGGATTTCACAATGGTTAATACAAATACAACAGTACATAACAGACAGGTACAACTAGAAGAGGGCAGAAATAAAACACAGTGATTCTCTACATTCCCAGAAACTGAGAAGCTTTCTCTACTGCATCTCTAATAAAAAGAGGCATCTTGATGATGACATAAGAATGAGGTCAAAGGATGCTGACAGATCATCCACTAATAATACCAGGAGTTAAAAATAAATTTTTTAAAGATTTTATTTATTTATTTTTAGAAAGAAGAAAGGAGGGAGTAAAAGGGGGAGAGAAACATCACTGTGTGGTTGCCTCTTGCATGCCCCCTACTGGGGGCCTGGCCTGCAACCCAGGCATGTGACCTGACTGGGAATGGAACGAGCAACCCTTTGGTCCAAGGGCCCATACTCAACCCATTGAGCCACACCAGCCAAGGCTAAAAATAATTAAAAAAAAAAAAAAGTCTGTTCAAGGTGGTAAAAGAGAAAGGGGACCATAAAAAATAAAAAGTAGGTTGGAATCAAAAGTCAGATCATAGGCATGTAGGTATTTGATGAAAATACATCCCATAGTTCTCTACCTCGTAAGGCTACAAATATTGTCAGAAGCTGGACTGTAATAATGGGTAACAGATATCCATCCTACTCATTCATAAAGCTCATTGTAAGAACTGAAAAAGTGAGAAATAAACAGTATTGGTCAAAGAACTTACAGAATATTCCAAATAGCATATCTGTTTGCATCATGATGAATCATAAATGAATTGCTTAGTAACAAAAACATTCTTTGAAAGCAAAAAAAGCTAACGGCAAAGTCAAACCTACCCAGAGGAACTATGAAAGCAGCTCCTCCCTATATTTTGTGATCATAAAGCAGCCATAATATAAGGGGAGGAAAAACAAAACGATTAAAGCAAAAAGACTTTAAATGATTCCTTTATAGATCATATGATTTTAACTTTTTTAACTCTTTAAAATAAAATACACTTAAAGCACACACCACATAATATACCCTATTTTCAAATTTAAAGTGAAATAAAAAATTAAAATTTGAGTATTTGTGTTTTCCTACATCTTAGGACTCAAAGTATAAATTAACTTCAATTTGAATTTAGCATTCTGAAAAGAGATTATCCATAACTCTGTACTTTTAAAAAAAATGCAAAACTGCTCTGGCTGGTATGGCTCAGCAGATTGAGTGCCAGCCTACAAACCAAAGGGTCACTAGTTCAATTCCCAGTCAGGACACACGCCTGGGTTGTGGGCCAGGTCCCCAGTATGGGGCATGTGAGAGGCAACCACACATTGATGTTTCTCTCCTTCTCTTTCTCCTTACCTTCCTTCTCTCTAAAAATAAATAAATAAAATCTTTTAAAAAATAAAATAATTAAAAAATTTAAAATGTAATACTTTAAAACATGCCCTAAAAGAAAGGGAGAGCAGTATGTATATTTTTTTATCATTGCTACATCACTCCAAAGTACTGTTTATTTCCTAGATATTTTTAATTAAATAGTCAAGAATTTATACTACTATTTCCTTTAAAATATTTTTTTATATGCATTCATGTTAAGTGTAGAAAGAAATCACAGAGCTTAAATTAGCTCTCTACAAAAGCAAAAATGAGACATGGAAAACACTATAAAATTTAACTTTGCATACCTTTACATCATCTGAATTTGTATAATAAACACATACTCATTTTATAACAAAGAATTAAAGTTAAGTTTAAAAATTGTTTTTAAAATATTAAGAAATCAACAATTGGGGGGAAAGGAACTCTGTGACTTGTCAATCTGACTCAACAGTTCGGCTTTTTCACACAAGAACACCACACTACTTCCTCTGAGCCAGGCTAAGCCTGCCAGTTGTCAGTTGGACCCTTAACCTCTCTGCACCAGCGATACCCTTGTCTTTAAAATGGAGGTGATAACAGCACCAACCTCAGAGGGCTGTGGTGAGGCTCAAATGAGGCAACATATATGAAGCACCCAGCTCAGTGCCGGCAAAAAGCCCGTGCTCAGTGTTACGTGGTGAATGCTGACATGCGCACTACTAACATCTGGGAAGAAAACAGGGGAGAAAGGGTGACAAGCCAGAGAAGAGCCACGCCACAGCTCTTCTTCCCTGAAGAGCTCACATATGCCTATAAACAAAAGTGACACAGGCCACAGAGAAAACATCCTCAGCGTAGGTGACTGAAGTGACCCCACCGCTTTTTACTGTGAACTAAATTTCTCTAGGTCACTGGATTTTAAAATGGCAAGTGACTCTCTCAAAAGGGGCACAATTAAGATCTTTATCCAAAGTATGCTCACTATCCCCCGCTTTTCTTTTCCTGCCACACACAGGGACATTACTTACCTCCTTTACAGTATTAAAGACTGGTAAGTCCAGGTGCATCTGGCCTCCTTTCCCTGGAGTGGTTCCTCCAACGAGTTTGGTGCCATATTCCAAGGCCTGCTGGCTGTGAAAGGTGCCCTGAGGGAAAAAAGCATAAGACTCATGAGAAAGGACAAGCTGGGAAACCGAAAGGCAATCTTCAGCAAGTTGGACAAGGAAAACAAACAAGTGAACTACTTCTCAGAGTGTAACAGTAACATACATCCAGCACTCTCATCAACTTACTGAACACAGCTTTAAACGATGAAGCCAACAGGCCTCCGCAAAGCAGAAAGAACTGTGGCTGAGGATCAGACACACCCTCGTACTGACTTAACACATCTTTTTCACTGTTGTTCAGCTCCTGATGCCTCACATTCCTCTTTACTCAAGTTAAAATCCACACGGTCAATCATACTCACACAGCAATCTTGGCTCTCTCTCACTTCAACTTATATATCTGGAAAAGTCACAACCTTAATTAAATCCAATTCTCTACCTACTCTAGGATGGCACATTTGCAGCCAAACAGTAGCTGAAGAAAAAAAACAAAACTGTACTAACTGAACTCACTTTAAATTAATGATCACTAACTAACCTTAAGTGAGCCTTTTAAGCTGTGCAAACAACATCCTGTATTTACCTCTCCCTTCTCCACCTCGGCACTACTGACAATTTAGACACATTCATTCCGTTGTGGGAGATTGTCCTCTGCTTTGTATAATGTTTAGCAGCACCTCTGGCTTCTCAGTAGATGCCAGCGCCACACCCTTTTCCCTTCCAGTTGTAACAGCCGAAAATGTCTCCAGGGACTGAACGACTCTTTTTCACTAGGCCTCTGGGGCTCCACCTCCCTTCTGTTTCTCTCTCTCCTTAGACATCTTTCATCTAGATGTGTGCCCTTGTGATATCATCCCTTATCATGGCAATAAATATCCCTATGGAAATCCCCCATACACACACACACACACACACACACACACACCCCCATTGCGAGCCCAGACCTTTGCCTTCAATCCCATACACACATGCCCACTGCCTGTCTAGTATCTCCACTGAGGAACTAGTAGGCATCTTAAAGTGCCCCACACTGGGTTCCTGATCACTCCCCTCGACAGGCTACACATGTGAATTAGTAACAACTCCACTCACAACAGGTGTTCAGACCAAAAACACTGAAGTCACCCTTGATTTTTCTCTTTCCCTTACTTACATCTCACATCAGATACATCAATAAATCATATTGCCCTTACTTTCTAAACAAAACTGACATCTCCCTCTTTCTTTGGCTTCTGCCTTGGCCTAAGTCACCATCAACTCTTGACAGAATATTGCCCTTGCTCCCTTTCAATCCATTCTCAACAGAGCAGCCAGTGTTCCTGTTCAAACATAAGGAAGATCATGTCACTCCTCCACTCAAACCTTCCAGTGGTCTCCATCTCCTTCACAGTAAAAGCCAAACTCCTCACACTGGCCTGCAAGTCGGTATTCGACCCGCCCTTCTCTGAACCCTTACCTGCCTGACTTCATTTACTGCTCTCCCATTTCACACCAGTCACAGTGGCCTTGACCTCCACTCAGAGTACCATGCCCTCCTCCCCACCAATAATACATTGCTCTTAAGTATCCGTGTGGTTCACTCCCAAATCTCATTTAGATCTTGACTCAGAGATCGGGCTTCCCCTGACCACATGAGATAAAGTCCTCCCTTCCCCATCCCAGCCACCACCAGGACTCCACAAACTCACACACAGTCCTCCTTTCTCTGGTTTATTTTTCCCATAGCATTTACACCTTCTAACATATCATGTAACTTCTTCACTGATTTTGTTGATGTGTTTCTCTCCTTGGCAACTAAAATGTAAATTCCATGAAGGCAGTGATTTCTATCTACTTTGCTCACTGCGAGGTGGCACCTAAATCAAAACATTATATATAGTAGGCTCTCAACAAGTGTTTACCGAAAATTTTATGGATCTATGCTGCCCCAACTACTTAAATTCTACTAAAGACACAAGAAATAGGCCTTTGGAGGAACTCAAAAATGTCCTAACTCAACTTCTCCACTTTTCAAACTAGGAAACTGACTTGTCTAAGGTCAGTGATGGAATTTTGGAAAGAAAAACAGCCCTCTCTTTCAAGCAGTGCTATTCAAAGTATACAGACTTGCTGGTCTGCAGTGACACAGACACACACACACACAAAAGAAAAAAGAAAATATAAGATGGGAAAGGTCAACGTGCTGCTAACTGGCCTGTCTCAGATCCCATGGTCCTCTTGGGGCTCGAGCATTTCCCCACACTGAGGGCAGATCCGAGTTCAACTGTGTGTGTGTGTTTGTTTGTTTGTTTTTTGTATGAGGCCTAAACACAAGCCACGTGCTTTACCTCGTGCTTAATTAAGAAAATCGTGATCTGTTCCAATGCTGGAGGAAAACCAGTGGTGTTATATCTGCTGCAGAAGAATATGTGGGTTTACAACTAATAAAATCCTCAGGAGGAATTTTCAAGGCCAGTTTAAACACAATTTTCATTTTACAGGCTGAGTACAGTAACTGACTTGCCCCTAAGACACAACTCCACTGCGATATGGTATTACTTTTCTGCCACCATCATGTATTATCATTTTTGTTATATTAAAAAAATAGGAAATCACTAAAACATTTTTTTCATCTCTAGTACACATCTTTTTTAAAAACCATGAAACACATACCTGCTTACCAGTGAAACCCTGGCAAATAACCTTTGTATTTTTATCAATATAGAGTTGTTTCCGGGAAGCTGTATAGGAACAATGCCGAATTCCATTTTGTTGCACTGAAAAGTAAAGCAATATGACACATTATAATTTTTCCAAACTTCTGGCCCATCCACTGAACTTGATGACAAAAAAAATCTTCTAAAGCAGAAGCTATTTTGCAATCATGGCAAATATAAATGTCACTTTTTAAATGAGTCACATTGACTACAGAAATAGATTTGAGAGACAAATAAAACAAAACAAAACATCTGTTCTATTTTCCAGGATCCCCTTTACTGAGAACAACAGTCTTGAAGCTTCTTCTGAGCTGACAGAGAAAAGCTCAAGTTTACCATCTTCATTCCTCAAAAGGAAACTGGGACTGAAAGACAAACGGCTCAAACTAAATCCAAGGACTGAAAACCAGGTATCTCTCCTACTATTGCTGTTTCCTAAACAGCCACTCGCTTTCCCCAGGGGACCCAACCTTTTTAAGCCCAAGATCTATAAACAACAAGTGAAAGAGAAAAAGGCTGTCAGAACTAGTAAGAACTCTACAAATCATTCCCCAACAACAATACTAACATTAACTGTTGACATTAAGTATTAACATTAAATGTTAAGTTTCAGAATAAAATTTATCTAAAATATAACCAAGGTTATGTCATAGGACATAATTTATCTAAAGTAATCCAAAATTAATTTGATCTCTTCTGATATAAGACTTAAGACCTTATACATAAAAGAAATAGGGAAAATAAAAGAAATAGGAAAAGCAGATGTGGGAGAAAACATTCAAAAAAAGAAAAGCTATTTTCATCAATCTATCTCAACATAAACTGAGAAATCTAAATAGTTACTAAAGCCAGCTCTCCATATCTCAAAAATCAGTAGAAAACGGAGAACAGATGAAGTAAAACTGTGGGCTGCTTCTAACTACCTTTGTTTAGAGCCCCAGACTGCTGTCTCTGCAGCCCATGCCTGCTCTTTCCAGAGTGCTCGACTGTCCACTCACAACTGAGGTGGCCCAGGAAAGCTAGCCCCAGGAAAGAACATCTTGTCACATGTTTGTCCGTGTTCTACTCCACACTTTCCACCTTGAATCGCTGCCTCATGCTCTCCTAAGTCCTTGGACCTTAGGTTTGATAAACGATCTGCATCTGGCCCTCTGAGCACCCCCGAGTCATCTCCAACTCACATACCAAGCACAGCTTCTAATAACTTTGAATGTTGTAGTCCCCTCTGCCTGCAGGAAAGAGGCCCGGATCTCACCCTTGTCAAGACTTATCAGGAGAGGAGTCTTCCGTGTGCACAAGAACTGCTGGATGACAAACAACTGCACTCTTCAACTAGACTGTGCTGAACAAAGGGCCATAAGGGAACACTGAGGGTCAAGTCCTGGCACACTGGGCACAGCTAAGCATCTGAACCTAGGCCAGTGCATACTCCAACAGGAATTTGTGACTTAAGAGCCCACCCCATCCAGTGCCGTCACTCAAGGCCTATTCTTATACTTAGCTGCCAGTTTTCCAGCTGGATACCCACAACAATACTTATGGAAGAGCTGTACCCTTTCCTCCCCAGCTGCTATTCCCTGTAGAATCTGCTCCACCAGCCCCATCCCCTTTTCCTGGAATCTCCAATTAACGGTCTGTCTATGGGGAGTTTTCAGACAGGAAAGCAGACTTCATTCTACTGTGAGGGGAGAGAGGGATAAAGACCGTAGGGTTAAGGAATGGATCCCTCATCGGGGCTACCTCCAAACTGAGCCCTGGGCTACCAGCAGTTCATTCCTAAAACCCGATGCCTGACCTCCCAACTCCTAAAAAAATGGTTTGTGTTCCTGGCCATGGGTAATCTCTCAAGAACCAAAAACTCCCTTCACCTCTGCCCTAGTCCCGGCCCACGCAACCAAGCTTGGCCCCATAGCATCCAAACTAACGCCCACACCTGCACTGCAGAGATAAACCACTCACAAGTCCTGGATAAGGAATCACCAACCATCACTTCCCTCCTTTTTGGGAATACTGCTCTAGAACATCTAGGTCAACCGAGTGAGATGCTGGCAATCAAAATGGCCTCTGGACCCCAGAAAAAAACCCTGTGGTGCCCCCAGCTAGCCATGATGGTATTCTGCAAGCACCACAATGCTCTGTTAATCACTGACACTCACCCCAGACCAGAGGATGAACCTGCCCTGGTTCCTTACACCAAGCACACTCTCCCAGCTGCCAGGGCTTGAAGAGGACCTGGAGGCCAGCTATGCATTATAATTCCCTCCCAATACTTTTTACCTTCTCTTACAGCTTCAAGTGACACATCCTCCAGCCAGGACCAACCCTCAGGCTCCCACCGCTCCACACCACCATGACACATCCAACAACTGGTGGGTATATTTAAGGTAATACTGTTACTAAGTCAGTGATAAATCTTACCACTGTTCACATTATAGAATTAAGTAAATTCTTTCTCTTTTACAATTTGTTTGTATTCGGATTAAAACAATGCAAAACATGCTTACATTCCAAATAAAATTCATCAAATTTTAAGTCACCTATTTCTTCCCCACTTGATGCAATCCAAGGCCCAGAATCACAGGCTGGAGGCCTCCCACGAGGGCGGTCTCTCATCATCCCCTCCACACCTCTTCATTTTCCCTCCCGCCTCTCCACCACCCTCCCTAACCTGGGCTGGTATACACTGCAAACTATTAGTTGCTATAAACATTAAATGTGTCAGACTGGCTCTCTGCATTTTCTTTGCAAAATCAGTCCCTACTTGATTTCTTTTCACTCCAAATTATCGATCAGTATCTTAAGTTATGAAAAAAACTTATTCTACTTCTGCTGAAGAATTCAAAGAGGTTTACTGTAGAAATCTTCAACTATCTGTCCAATCCTTGAAGAGGTTCAATCATAGTCTGGTTTGAAACACAAACCTGAGCTCTATGAAAAAAACAGGAAATAACTAGAGTAAAGCTATTGCCTGAAGTTAAATTCAGAACACAGGACATACGTTAGTGGCCAAACCATCTTGCAAATAGCTCCCACTTTTCAACTAGAGAGTTAATGCACTTTATTTGCTGAGAATTTCACTTGCATTAATTAATATATGCTCATTTAAATAAAACACTGCACAGAGAGGAATCCTCAGTCTACACATGACACTCATGACTTGTAAATACAAAGGGGGTAAGGGGATTGTAGGGGACCTGGGACTAGGAAGAATGGAACCTGCAAATATTTCCTTGTGGTATATAATACTTATGCCACATGCTGTGTGATGGGTACAAACATTTTGTTACCTTCTTTATTGCATTATTTCTAAGTAAAATTAAAGTTATTTCTAGATTACTTCAAGTATCACCCGAATATTTTCAGAAGTTCTAACTGTAAATCCCCGAGTGTAAGGACCACATGTTGTGTACCACGGTGCCACCCGCAGGCCACAGCACGGTGCCTTACAGAGCAGGCACACAGAAACTGCATGAGTTCAGCACCTGCGGCAAGGTCTGTAAAAGAAGCACTTACATCAAGCAAAATGTCCTAAGTTCCACCTCTTTCTGTGTGATTTGGGAAATGTCAGTCTCACACTCCCACTCATCATGACAGGAGCGGGGATACATCCATTTTTGTACCTGCAAAGATCCCAGGTTTTCCTAAGATCTGTGGATTGCATGTCCAGTCCTAAAGGCTACTAGCTACATCCAGTACAAACTCCATGCTAACTTTTTTTGTTAAACAAATGAACTCCAGAATCAGTAACGTAATACAAGTGGACTATTTCACTACTGGAGAACAGAAAGAGCTTAGAGCAAAACACACCACAGGCAAGTTATGGCAGGGACAGACCACAAACAAGAGAGACAACTGATGACAGAAAAATGGTAAATCAAATATGACGAGGCACCTGACTTTACTAATATTAAGAAAATGAGCGTTTTAAACTAAGCATCACGGCAGCAGGAAGGCCTGTGGCTGGGCGCCAGGGAAAATTTCCCAGTGGTGAAGGCTGTAGCTGCCAGCCACACCTTGGGCCACCTAAAGGGGATGTGGAGGAGTCACATTCTCTCAGGTTCTCAGATACTGGCCACCCTAACCTTGGGACTGAGTCCCAGGAGTAGCTGAGAACACAGTCCCAGAAATCAGACAGGCCTGGGCCTAAGTGTAATCTCAGCTGTTCACCAGCCACGTGACCTGGAGAAAGGTCTTTTGCTCTCCCTTAGCCTAAGTCTTCCCATCTGTAAATGGAGTAACAGCTGCCCACGAGGTTGCTGTGATGTTGATACGAGATGATGCCTATAAATTGGGTAGGAAAATGCCTGGTATATGCTCCCAATATTGGGTTCACATCCTATGTGAGCACAAAGGTAAATCACCTACTAAAAAGAGAGCACATATAATTCACATTTTAAAGTAAGTCCAACTAGAATATTTTAATGTATGACTTAATGTATACCTTATATATGTTTATGTGTAAATATACTAATCCATGCCTATATAGAATGTGTATATGCACAGACATATGTAAATTTTTAACATATGAAACATTTTGAAAATGGCAGTCGCACTGTAAAAATAGGATTAATACTATGTACCTTATGGGTAATTTGAGAAATAAATGAGTCTATAATATATAGGGCATATAAAATAATGCCTAGGCTAGAACAAGTGCTATTTCACTATTAGCTACTTATTATCATTATTATTACTGATGCAGAATGAGAAGACCAGACTGCTCTGAGGTGTTCATTGCTCTAAGCTATCTGCCTGGTGCTAGGAATTCAGGGCAGAACAAGATGGACTCAGGCCCTAAGCTAAGAATCAGAAGTGCAAAATGTAACACAGGCTACGAAGGAAAGGGACTGAGAAACCTAGGAAGGACATATTTGCAGCAAGAGTGATAAATCTGTATCAGTCAGCCACATGCTGAGTCCTCTTCCACCCAGAGAGCAACCACGTCATTTATAAAGTGGCGGCAGGATTAATGAAACTACGGCCAAAGAGCCTCAAACCACAGCAGCACACTCCTATCCACCAGCCTGAGACGCTGCTCACGAACACACTCCCCTCAAACTCCCCTCTCAACCTGCATCCTTGTCACTCATTTATTCATGCCTGCACTCATGATCTAACAAATGTACTTCTATTAATGAGTTATGCATATATTAATATACTGTGCATATTAATAATATATATTATACACACGTAATAGTAACACACAAACATACACTTATTAAGTATATGTAATATACATAATATAATGCCTATTATGTTCCCTACCTATTGAACCTTAAAACACAGTGGAGTAGCTCGGCAGCCCCTTACCCCCAAAACCAACCCCAGGCAATCCACTACTCAAATGTAAAAGTATTTTTAGTGCAATATTTGCTTACAAATCAAGCATAGCTGTAAGTACCTTATCTCATCAAATCTAAAACACTGATTTGAAGAACTGTTATATACTAGGAAGAAAGAAAAATGCTGCCAATTTATTGTAAGATACCATCAATAACAAGACATATTCTAATTTTAAAAATGTTGTTTTAAAAAAAAAAAAAAAGTGAGTCTATAGCAACAAAATGCCTGTCCTTTGGTGAGATGAACTTGTTTCCTATCCTCAGAAATTATTTTGAACATCCCCAGTTATGCTTCTATGGAGGAACAACTTTGATGTAAGGAAATCAAATCATTTTCTCCTCCCTACGTTGGTGCATTTAGATCCAGGCCATCTTGTAGTTCTGAAATATTAAGACTTGGTTCTTAGATGCAATGGCAATAGATACTAGTATCAGAAACATCACTGTTGAGGGTCCCCTTTTCCCAACCACACCTCCAAATGTTTTCCCAATTCCAAAAACAGACCCACACAATTTGGCAAACACATGGACAAGGCAGGTGGAACCTTTGAGAAAGGTAATCAGTCACCTCGAGAAACCACTGGGACTACCAAAAAAAAAAAAACATCGGAGCTTCAAAAAAGGAGGCGCAGAGCATCACACAGCACGTGTCAGAGGGAAGGACACTGCGGAGTCAGAAGACCTGCACTCTAGTACCTACTCTGACACTGGCTAGGAAACATACTGGGTTTATTTCCTCATTTACCAAAGGTATGGAATTGTAAGGTTCACTCTTCCTCCCAATTTCTTCTAGAAGACCCAACTTATTAAAATGACACTGATTGCTTTATGCTTCTTGAAAAACTTTACTCACTTTAAAGGTGCCTATAAAAACAAGTTTTCTCCTGAAAAGCCTCCTTTTCATTTTACTTTCTCTCTTACTTTAACTGGATTATCTACCATTTTTCAAAACCTATAAAACTGGGTTTTTTCCACTCAGAAATTTCTAAACATTCCAGGCTGCCTCCAACTGAGTTCTGTAAGGGATACACAAGTGTTTGGGATTTATTTCCTAACTCAAATCAATACCAACACTTATGACCTGCAACACAAAATGCCATCAAATAAATCTTAAGAGAATGGAGGGAATAAACCACCCCACCCGACCCCAGCATTTCTGGCTTTATTAGTAACTTCAGAGCCTAATTTGTAAATATCTTTATAAAAAGTCTGCAAGGTGGTATTGTTGTAGGTGCTGTCTTTCAAGCGGAAGGAAAAATGGACTTAGAAATGCGGCATGAGAAAGATCTGGAGGATTTAGGGCTTTTCATACATCAAAAACTATAGTCTGTAACTGCTCTAACTCAGGAGATAATTTGGTCTCCATCTGAGACCTCTCAGACCCTTAATTAACAGGTTGATCACATGACCAGGATAACTGAAGACTGCTCCAGCAACAGAAAGTTAAAGCAGATAATCTCTTAAGACCTCATGATCCTAGGAAAAAAGAACTTTCAGTTCTGTGAAAGGACTGCTCATTGCTAAGGGTGGATTAATGACCCTGATCTTTTAGACATACTCCCTATCTTCTCTAGATTCTCCTGCAACTAAGACATGCACGCAAGCTAAGATTTTTTCAGAAACTCAGAGGAGCAAAGACCCCATGAGAAAGACATGGGTATAACTAATGTCTTTCTTACTTCTGCCCATAATACCTTCAAATGCCCTTTAAATTATACAATAAGAATGTCCAGAAAAGTTTGCCAAAGAAATCCAACTTTTTCCTCCTTATGAACAGTATGCCAGACTTTGTCCTCAAGTAACCCGATAACTAAGTGTAGCTACTGAGCACACATCCATTGCTAGACACTTTTAGAATATAACCTTCTCTAGATATAAATTGTCTCATCCAATATGCAGTTTTAGCAGAATTAAGAGCAACGCAGAAGGAAGAGAACTAATGTTAGTGTCTATGTCATCTCAGGTACTTCACACAAATTGTTTCATTCGTTCAGCACAATGAACGCAGATCATCTATTATGTCATCATTGCTAGAATGCACATTTTTTCACTTTTAACACATCTTAAATCAGGATGCACTTGACAACCAATGGTGGGCCACGGCTGTAATTAGCAATCATTTTCCACTGTTAATGATAGAGAAAACAATGGTGCATCTTACAAACGGTGATGCCTCGAATTCATTAAAATATGGTATTATTTTCATGGGATTTGAAACAGAAACTGAGAAATAGAAGCGCCCAGGGTTATTACCAGACTGTAAGGGCCTGGCCAGACTTCAAACCCTGATGTCTATCTGATTCCAAAGTCTCTTCCTACACAACCTACCTAAAAACAAAGACTTTGAACACGGCAAGAATTTTCAACAGTCAGCGTTATTCAATGATTAGAAACCTTGGGTACTAAGTTTTCAGGAACTGAGGGTTCACACCACCTGGTGCGAGCATTGCAAATAAGCTGGTTAAGGTCCCGGCCAACCCTAAGCTTCTAGAAGTCTTCTAGGCTTTGCTTACTCTGGTTACAGAACCTACTTCTCTTTGCTAGTCCTACAACGTACATTAAAGATAGCTGGAAATGTACGACCCTTCTACACACGCAACAATCTTATTACCCCCCGTTAGTAATAAGTAATATAGGAGGTAGGTACTAAGACACACCTACCTCCCATACCTCTAACTGCAGACGCTCACCCTCTCAGCTGAGCTCATTCTGGACCACCTCACGTCTCGCTCCTAAGTAGGCCAGTCTGGATGCTGCCCCCATCCCGCCACTCACCACTGCTGACATGGCAAGAGCAAGCCACCAGGTCTTCCTGGCTCTCAATGCCGAAACTTGGCTCAGCCTTTCTACTTCTCCAGCTGCCAGCAACCTAAGTCACGCCTCCACCCCACACATCCAGCAAAGTTCCCCGAACCCCAGAGGGTCCCCGATTTGGGGCCGATTCTCGCAGCTCCCGGCCCCCGCCAAGGTCCCGCCCCGAGGAGGCCAGCCGTGGCCTGCAAGAGAACAGTGGGGCCGGCGAGGCCAGGAGCTCGCGGAATCTGGAGCAGAGAGTCCAGGCCTGACTCACAGAGGAAGGACCGCGACAGGAGGCGGGCGGCGGTGAGGCCACTGCTACCGGAGGCCATGGCTGGGGTAGCAGCGGCAACGGCAAAGGCTGCGGTCATCCACCAATGACACTCCCAGGCCCCCGGGGACCTGTCAAAGGCCAAGGCCTGACGAGGAAGCGGGTGGCCAGAGCAGTCGCCTGTATTTCCTTCCGCAAATGCCTCTTCAACCGAACACTGGGAATCTCAGGTGGAGAAGAAAAAAAGGCGTTTTAACACAAAAGGCGACAATAACTTGGTTCTCCACCGGAAATGTGGGTTTGAACCAATTAATTACAACCGCAGTTTAGTAAAGACCCTACGCGAGGTTGGTCACCGCGTGGCACTGTGGGAAATGTAGTCTTTTGAGGGCCGAGGCTCGGTAGTTTAAGTGGGGCGGGGCGAGCTGCAGGGGAAGCCGGCAGGAAAGGAAGTCAAACTCTGAACTTGGGGTGGCGAAAGGAATGAGGCAGAGTGCGAAGACCAGTAGAGAACTTCATGTGGCCCTTGGCCAATCTGCACCTCATTTTCTTCGTCTGCTATATGGAAAGCGTAACACTCCTCAGCGCCTTGAAAGGATTGCCATCGGTAATCTTTCCATCCGTAGGCGACTAAACACCTGAGCTAGTGTCCAGGAAGGATAAGTACGAGAAAGACTAAAAGATACCTTACTGACACTGGATTTCTCGGAGTATGGATCTTTTGGTAAAACAAGCTATCACTGATGCAGCCTTTGACTAGCACTAAGTAAAGGAGCGCCTCTTCCCTGGGGCTCCAGGACGACTGAAGTTATAGGTCAAGTGAGACCTCTCCCACTTTGCACAAACCTTCCCATCATTACTCTTCTGTAAGAGCTTTAGAAGAAACCTCAAAGAGTCCTAGAGTCAAAGAGTAAGCAAGAGATAAAGTAATCCACCTCCCTACTTCCAGCTGTGCCCCTGAGATTCCTCATCACTATCATCAATGAAAGTACAGTGATGATTCACATAAGCAGTCATTATCATTTACACTGAGCTCTGTGGTGTACGAGTGGGATGACCCAAGCAGATTGTCCAATGTGACCTCTATGACCCAGATGTTGTCAGTCCCAGGTGGGGCTTGACTGCACACAAAATCCCTCCCTCATCTAAAGGATCCTGTCCGTGGTTTCCAGAAAGCAAAGTTTTTCCACAGCCTTTACCTGATAATAGTCATATTTTTAGTTTCATTTAATTGGTAAAATGCACGATGACAAAAATATAATTTTGGTATGATTTCATGAATTATTTCCACAAGCGCAGGGATTTTAGTTTCTTTTGTACACTGATGTCTCCCCGACACCCAGAACACTGCTTGGCACAAAGAGACGACTTATTATTTGTTGAATTGAACTGAACCGATGTATAAGACAAATAGCATATACATTTGTTTCTTGAATCCACATACAATGTTGGATGATATTTCAATCCCTCATAATCATGACACCTCCAGCCCACTTCCATAGATCATTGGTGACAGGCTATTGCACTAGACTCTACCTGTACCACTCATCTTTATATGCAGATTGATTTTGGAGTTAGACAGATCTGGATTCAGATTTCAAGTCTGTCACTAGCTATGCAACATGTGGGCCTCAGGTTTTCTCACTGAGATGGGGGTAAAAATTCCTAATTCATAATAGTGTTGTGAGCAGTTAACACATTAATATGTAAAGTTCTTAGTACCTTGTAAACATTCAATAAATGGTAGTTATTATCATTAAAGATAGTTTTCTGCTTTGCACAGTAGGATGATGTTTGGAAGTTTTTACTAATGTAAGCAGATATGAAATAGGACATTTGTATTTGTCTCAAAATATTGGCTAAAGCCCAACACTGAGGGCAATATGCCATAAGTACCTGTGTCTCCTGAGGGGGGCAGTCTAGGAGCTACCTCTCTTCATCTTTTGATAAGAGGTGGCCAAACTTGTCTCAAGATTCTCACCCTCACATCCCAGCACCTCAAATAAGCAAAAGATTAGAATGTATTGAGTGAGGGACTTTACCTGAGTCATGAGTTGTCAGTTTAATGTTCTCCTTTCCTTCCACTCCCAGACAAGTTGGTGAGAGAGGGCTTACAAAAAGATTAGTGTTCAACCTCAGATTAAATGCCTGCAGAAATTCGTTAGCCCACCTCAGCACCCTAGAGTAGAGTTGGTCAAAGAATGCTCAGGAACACTTGAGTTTGGATGGCAGACCAACAGTTTCTTGGATAGAGACTAACATTTGCTTCCTGCCTGGAAAATTCAAGGCTGGCTGGAGCAGCCCTCATTTGAGGCAGGTCAATATTTGTTGTGGCAAGATGTGTAATATTCCCATGGGTGAAATGGATGCCAGGAAAGAAAGCTGAGCTTCCTTCTAAGAGGGTAGTCTGCTTGGGAGGGAACTCGAGCATAAAAGACTGTGGAAAACCCCTCAGGTGCAGGAGTGGGAAGAGGGCGCTAGGAGAGGTCAGCCAAACAGCATATGACAGCAGGATACTATGCAAATGGAGTTCAGTAGGTGGGGGAGGATGAGGGAAGCTGTTGAATATTCCACAGAGAGCCAAAAATCCAGAATGTATGGACCATCAGAAGAGAAGCACAAACAACAACATCTAAGAGTTTTTATCCAAACTTCATCCCACCCCTGCAGGAGTCAAGAGCAAGGGAGCAAAGGGGAGGAGGAGTGAAAGAAAGAGCAGAAAACAGAGCTTGGCTCCTTCTGAACTTCAGGCTGGGGAGCCACACATCATGCCAGGCCTTGGAGGGGAGGAGGGAGCTCTGAATTAGGTATAAGATTTAAGTCTTAAATTGGATTGAATAGGACATAAGTCCCATTTAAATTATTAATTTTTTAAAGATTTTATTTATTTAGTAAAGAGAGGGGAAGGGAGGGAAAAAGAGAGGGACACCACCAGTCAGGGCTAAATTATTAGTTTTTAAAATAGTGTATGTATTCCCATGGATCAAAATTCTAAATGTCCAAAAATTTTACATTGTGAGAAATCTCCCCTCCAATTGTCTCCCTACCTACCACCCAGTTCTTCCCAAGAGAAATGAATATTATCCAGTTTCTTGTGTATCCTTCCCAATCTATTTTGTACATATACATACAGTCATACACAAATATCCATCCCCCCTCCCCTCACATCACCCTTCTATGTCGCTGCTAATGTGGGAGGAATCGGGAACAGCTAGGGTTTGTGATCACGTCAGATCAGGAGTCAGGAGACTAACAGTAAGGGTGACTAGTGCCCGTGTGGTGGCCCCAGGGCAGTGTCTTCTTCTGTCTAAGTTAACCTGAAGTTAACTTAGTCAACCTAAGTTAACCTCCACTTTTTACAACCAAGAATCATGGTAGGTCTGAGTTAAGTAATGAGGTTCAATTTATTGGAGCAAAGTCTCTCTCTCTTTTTTTTTTTAAGGAAATAAGTCATTCAGCTACAGTCACTGATGTGTGAAAGCCAATCAGATCAGAAAGAATGGTCTGACCAAGACTTTGATGGGGTTTCTGCCATATTCTTTCACCAGAGTTTTATCTAAATTCCTGGAGAAATATTGAGGTAAAGTTGTTACAGAACAGGCACACACACAGGGCCAAGGGGGGCACACTGATATACTATTACTGAAAGGAACCCCCACTAGGTTCGGTTATCTGCTGCCTCAGGAAAGATGTCTCTCAATGCCAGAGATTTGTGAAAAGAAAGGAAATGTTTATTTAAAGCTATACAGACTTAAAGTAGTGACCTAATGTCTTCATTAAAATATCAAAGTCCTTTTTGGATACCCATGGATGCCCACAGTGCTTCCTTCTCCCCCTGCCCTAATTCAGGGTACTGTATCTCAAGAAAAAAAGCAAACATTCATGGTTCAGGCTCCTGACACCATCAGCTGTGTCACCATTCAGGCAGGATCTCCAATTAATCCAAAACCATGTAGCACCTTCTCATGGTCTACTGGCAAGAGTTCTTTCACCCTTCTTCCAGGCAAAGTGTCTCCTGCTTCCCAGGCCATGTGGCCAAAGGGAACACCCCAAAGCCACGTGGCCCTCTTCTACCAAAGCTGCAGGGGTCCCCACTCTGACAAAAACTGCATGGGTCTTCTCAGCAAAGCTGCAGGGAAGCGGGGGCAGGTCGCCACCCTGCCAAAGCCAAGTGGTGGTTCTCTGCTAAAGCCGCATGGTTCTCTTGACCCAAACTGCTGGGGTCTGCACTCTGGCAAAACTGCATGGATCTCTCCCTTACATGGCTGTGGGGGTCCCCACTCTGCCAGAAGCACATGGCTCTCTTCTCTCTATTGCCACAGCCGCATGGTTCTCTGTGCACTGCCACAGCCACGTGGTCCTCCCTGCAATGGCTGCAGCATCTGGGTTTAAATCCCCACGCCAATCTTCCTCTACAGTCCCATTTCCAACTCCTCCCACAATCAGCTACACTTGCCAGCACTCCCATATACTTCCAGCTTTACTGGGTTGCCATAGTGGGTCTGGGCAGGCATGGCCCCATGTCATGGAGCCAATCTTCTCCAAGCTCTCACGCAAGCACTGTAACTTGGGGGGACTACTCCCCCCACCCCCCATCCCCGCCTAGTTACATGGAGGGTAGAAGTCACTCCCTTCTCCCTGGCTCAAAGCATGGCCACAGCTATTTAACATATCTCTGAAACCAGTTAAAGATTATAGATATGTTAAATGACCATGCCAGAGGTTAGCTGCAAAGCTGTTGCTGTACAAAACAGTCCTGCATGTTCCTGCTCCCTGTGTCCCTTCCCCCAACTCACACTTGTAGGAGAAGGGGCGAGGATATCCTAATATTTTCTGGACACCTTGAGTTCTGGACCCCATTTGAAATCCCTATTTGGGGCTCCCCTCTTGGCTGCACTCTGTAACAAAGTGAGAAAGGTGGAAAGAGCATTTGGCCTTCAAATGATGCTCGCACCCCCGATATGTGAATCCTTCCATGTAGCTCTCAGCTGCTGGCCCAGGCCCCTCCTGCGTCATCTCTTATTAGGTCCCTTTTACTCTGGCTCTATCAGCTATCTCTGGGCTCTTCTCAGGTACATCAGAAACACTCGGCCCTCTAGTGCTGAAGCAGGAGACAGCATAGGAAGAACTCTGAGACGGCAGTACTGTCACTGGCCAGCATTTAGCACCCTGGTTGCAGGAAACGCCTTTTGCCAATTAGGTGGAATAAATAGTAAACCGAGGCAGGGAGGAGGAAGGAGACAAGTCTCACAGGCTAACTCAGCAGTCCTGAGCCTGGTCTGATAATATTGCCAGGTGTTTCAGTATCACAAGAAACACTATATTAACAAGAAAGAAAGCCTTAAAACTGTGCTTTCATCCCAAGGCCTGAATGTGGGAGAGGGTCCCGGGGCCCAAAGAAAGAGCCCATAAAACAACTTTGGTTAATTGCCTACCTCTGGTCACTATCTGTTTTAGGAGGGAGTCCCTGATGCTTATAGAAAGCCCATAAGTAACTTTGGAAAATGCCCCAATTTTAATTAACTGCCTCCTGTAACATATTTGTTTTACAACAAGATGACCAAATGGAGTCTGGAGCAAGATAAGAATTCAGAAGGACAGACCCGCATTCATCCCTAAATTTGGGTAGTCACATTCCCCCAGGAAAGCTGGCGCCACATTTACCCATTAATCAATATGTAACTTTCCCCCCCCCATCCCATCAACTATATAAGTCCTGAGAACAAAGGATTTGCTCTCTCTCTCTCTGGGGCTCTTAGCTCCTGGGCCACAGGGCCTCTGGCCACCTGGCCTCAGGCTGCCCAGGGGCTTGCCACCCTGATCTTCAGCCTCTCTTGCTTTTCTCACCTTGCTTTGCTCTGAAACTTTCCCTTTCATCCCCTACTCTACCCAGTCTGGTTCTCTTCCATGGAAGCAAGCCACTAATAAATTGATTGCGTACTACTAGATTTGCTGATATGTAATTCTTTACACGCGTCAGCAAGAAGAACCAGGTCTCTCCCATCAACAGTGCCATGTGGGGCCACAGGAACATCCTTGCTTACCTCAACGTGTTCAGCTGGACCCTGCCATTGTTCGGCTCACTCCTTTCTTCCCTTTCCATCCCCCACCCTGCCAGACAAAACAAGAAGCCAGACCCTCTGTCTGCAAGCCAGGAAGAGAACATTCACCAGGAACCAAACTGGCTGGCGCCTTGACCATAGATTTCCCGGACTCCAGAACTATGAGAAAAGAAATGTCTCTTGTTTAAGCCACTCAGTCTGTTATGGCAACCTTATTATTACAGATCAAGGAGACTAATACAGGCCATGAAGTATCTGGGACAAACTGTGACCATCTACAACACTGGTCAGCACCGTAAATAGACACCAGAGGCAAAGAGTCATAATTATTACAGGGAATATTAGGAATACAGTGCACCCCTAATCTTTATGTTTACTGAGAAACTTCCCAGTACCTCTGTATCAGTTCTCTATTGCTGCATAACCACCAAGAGCTTACCCTGCTTCCTGTAGTCCTCAAATCTTTCTAGCGATTCCTTTGACTACTCACCTCCCTCCACCTACAAGCTGGGGAAGTGGGAGAAGGACACTGAAACTCCCCTGGCTTCCCCTCTTCTTCCCGAGCCGGGGCACCCTTTCCTGGTGTTGGAGACACTGGCTCACATTTTTGTCCTAAATCTAAGTTATTTCCATTGTTCTCAGGGGCTTTGAGGTGGGTACACATTTCTTTCCTGTGGCAATGGACTGGGAATGACAAACAGAACTTAATAAAGGGAAGAGGTATAAATACTAGCGAGCAGAAGGTCAAAGAATAGAAGGAAATGTTGGAAGGAAAAGCATCAATTAATATTACAGAGTGTGTTTCTGCTACTGGCTGCATGTGCTGAAGCTTTATGTGTATTGCCCAGGCAGCCTGACTCTGCCATGTGGAAATGGAATTTTAAAAACCTTCTCTAGTGTCTTAGTTAGCTTGGACTGCTCTGACAAGTATCATAGACTGCTGGGTGGCTTACAAACAATAGGAATTTATTTCTCACAGTTTGGAAGCTGGAAGCAGAAGATAGGGCATCAGCGTGGCCAGGTTCTGGTGAGAGCCCCCTTCCGAGTTGCAGTCTGCTTGCTGTCTTCTTATGTCCTCAAATGGCAGAAAGAGGGCTCTCTGGAGTCCACTCTATGAGACCACACATCCCATTCATAAGGATATCACCTCTTGACCTAATGACCTCTCAAAGGCCCCACCTCCTAATATCATCACACTGGGGTTCAGATTTCAACGTATGAATTTTGGGGAGACACAGTCATTCAGTCCATTGCATATAGACCTGGTTCTGCTAACTTCTCTTTACAAAAAAACTGCACTGTAAAAGCAAAACAACTGCTTCATCCCCAGTGACACAAGGACCCTTGAAGAGACAAGTATTGTGTCCAGGAAAGGCCAGGGCCTCCAGGGCTCACAGCCAGCCTAAGTCCTCAGGCCATGCCACAGGTATCACTAATCCCTTCAGAGAACAGACCTGGAGAACAGGAAGCTCATTTCTTTGGCCTTGTTTACGGAAGATGGTACAACACAAATCAGAAACACTTAACCTCAGACAAAGCCTCAACTTTTGGAAAACTATGAGAAGCGATGAGTCAGAATGGGGATTATTTTGAAGTGAAGCTTCAAAGACAGACAGAATAACACAGCACAATTCTAAGAAGAAACCAGCTAACATCACTGCCTGATGTGAGCAGACGTGGGCTCTCTTCCTTACAGGGCCTGACGCTGCTAGGCCGGCTGCCTTCCCTAAAGAATGAGTGTTAAGGACAGACCTGGGGTGGGGGTGAACAATATACTATTACCGAAAGGAACGCCCGTTGTGCTCCGAGGGTTCCCTGCCCCGTACTAGGGTCGCCTTGCCCACCACCAGGGAAAGACGTCTCTCAATGCCACAGATTGGTGTAAAGGAGTTATTTCTTTTAAGTTATACAGACTTAGACTAATGACTTAATGTCTTCATTAAAAATACTAAAGTCTTTTAGGATACCCACAAACTCACAGTCCTTCCTTCTCCCTCTGCCTAGTCCAGGGTACCACATCTCAGGAAAAGAAGTAGAAGTTCATGATTCAGGTTCCCAGCACCATCAGCTGTGTGGCCGCCATGATCTCCAGTTAATCCAAAGCCATGCAGCACCTTCTCATGGCCCACCAGCAAGAGTCCTTTCCCCCTTTCCTTCCCAGCAAGGTCTCTCCTGCTTCGTAAGCCACCGGGCAAAAGGGAACACCCCAAAGCCACATGGTCCCCACCAATCCAGCATGGTTGCCGCGCCTGGGTTTAAAACCTAGCACCAATCTTCCTCTGCAGCCCCATTTCCGACTCCTTCTATAATCAGTTACACTTGCCCACATTCCTGTATTTTTTTCAAGCCTTTCTTGGCTGCCATAGTAAGTCCAGGCAGGCATGGCCCCATGGTGTGTAGCCAATCATTTCCAAGCTCTCACACAGGCGCTATAACCAGGGGGAGTTGCCTGGCAGTTACATCCTGAGTGGAAGTCACTCCCATCCCCCTGGCTCAAAGCATAGCCACAGCCATTTAACATATCCATGAAACCAGTTAAAACTTATAGATATGTTATATGACCATGCCTGAGGTTATTTGCAAAACTGTTGCTATGCAAAACAGCTCTTAATGGCCCTGCTCCCCGTGTTCCATCCCCCAGTTCAGACCTGTGGCAGGGAAAGGGGTGGGGGATGGGCGGGGCGGGGGAGGTGAGGGCATCCCATATTTTTTTAATATTTCCTGGACACCTTGAGTTCTGGACCCCATTACAAATCCTTATTTGGGGTCTCCCTGGCTGCACCCTGTTACATGAGGACAAAGAACTTTCTGAAATACACTTACAGGGCCTTCCTCAAAGTGTACTGTAGTTCTTTGAGTGAGTGATCCACTCAGCACCTCTGAAGGGAAGGTTTCATCTGCATTGTACCCTTACAGGAATGTCAAGAGTTTTGACCTCTCCTTTAGAAGAAATGGTTCCCAAATACAGTTTCTTTTCTGCATCATCCACCCCTGTTGCAGACTTGGCCCCTTAGGAAAGAGACTCTGAATGCCTGTGCAAGAGTAGCTCCTGCTGAAGGGAGGGGAAGAGAGCAAGATTGACAAAGAGGAAGAGTCGGAGCTGCAATGCACGCCCGGTGAGAGTCTTGGCCAATGCCCTTCAGAACTGCCCTGAATTGGGCAAGATGGTCCAGCCTCTATATCCCCACATGAATTCTCACTAGATGGAAACAGCCCTGAGAGGTGCATGACTGAGGATCCAGGAAATTCCTCAAGGAGGAGAAGGAGGGGAAACAGCTGAAGGAAGCATGTTCTGGTTGGTGCATCGCAGTTTCCACAAGATGTCCCTTTCAGGAGAAAAATCTGGTGACAAAGCAAGCGTCCTTAGCAAAACCATAAAGAAGACAGCTTGGTTTGGGTGTTCCCTCCTTCCCCACTCTGTGGCCCTGTGAACCTCTCCTTCTGAAAGCTGACTCCTTTTTCCCTAGGTAGCCAGTGCTCCTGAGCTGCCCAGCGCTGAGTCTAGCCATTCTCTCACCCCCGTAGGAACTTCTGCAGACCCTTGTCTTGTCTCAGGGCAATGCTGTCTCCCGGGCATAGATACACTAGGACTCTGGCCTAGTTTAAGAGATAGCCTCTCTGAAATTCCAAGATTACATTTTGCATTTTAACAGAAATTGCCAAAGTCTTCATACAAATTAATGATTTACATCAAGAATTTCTTAAATTACAGCCAGGAAAACCATTTTTCTACCCCCACTCTAATCCTTCTAGGACAACTCTCCTTCTTCAGCAAGAACATGTTCTAGAAGTTCTCTCACTTTCTCTTTCTCTCTCTCTCTCTCTGTATATATATAGAGAGATATATATAGGTATCTATATTGATATATAGAGAGAGATAGATAGATATCTCTCTATAAGTGTGTGGTACAGACATCTCTCTATGAAAGTGTGGTATATATATATATATATAAATAAATAAATATATAAATATATATATATATATATATATATATATAGAGAGAGAGAGAGAGAGAGAGAGTATGTGTCTGTGTTTGTTTGTTTTTTTAATTTTTGTGTATCAGAAGAAAATTATAATACCAGAAGAGAGTGTTTTCCTGAGAATCTGGAATGTAGCTGAAGACACTGTGACATGTGTCCACTCTGAAACCTAGTGAAAGAAGCAAAGAAGAGCCCTGTTTTCTCTCCTTTTACTACTAAAGGGAGAGAAAACAGAGCCCTGAGGCCTATGGAATGAAAACAGAAAGCCCTCGGGAAGCAGATTATAGCCTGAGAAAGACCCTGAGGCAGGGGAGAGTGACCCATGCTCCCGAAAGACCAAGGGCTTCACAAAAAAACAACTCCAAAGGCTCCCAGGTGACAGAGGCCCTGGCTCGGGCTTCGCCACTCACCTGCGTTCCCATGTCCATGGTTCGGGGCTGGGAAAGTCGGCTTTGTCACTGGGGCTTTGCATATTTGTGACGTGAGTGGGAGTGTTAGGCTTTAAAAGTCTGGTATCACCTGATGGAAGTTGAGAGGATCAGCTGTACCCAAAAGTAAGCGTGCCCTTTCCCTCCCGTTCTGGAACGTCGTCCAACACGCACACCCAGCCACTTTGTTCTCAAGGAGGATGGACCTTTATTTATTTAACATTGTTTCATGGTTACTGCAAAAGTAATATATGTGTTTATTATGAATTTTACAGATAGTTTCTCCTTTGGGATTTATTCTTTTAAATATCTTCCAAGTATTCTCAAAGGTTAACACATTACTTTCATAACCAAAAGAATAACAATAGTTTTTGTTTTCTTATGGATGAAATGATGTGATTACGATCCAGATTCAGTGAAGCTCTATGGTAGCTTACAGATTTTTGTCTGGTAGAGATGAAACTTGTTTCTATCCAGCAAAAAAATTAATACCAAAGTTTATGGTTTTATTGCTGTGTTGGTTATTTCCCAGGTTTATATGTCACTTGGAAGTCCCTGTGCCTCAGTTTCCTCATTCATAAATATGGATGATGATAGTACCATCCTCATAGGATGGTTGTGTGAATTGAAGGACATGCCCCATGTAAAACACTTAGAAAGGAGACTAGCAAACACTAAACCCTCGATATGTGTTGCCCGTCATGGGCTCATTGAACTGAAAAACCTAGGACCTATCCTTCAGGTGTAGTTCAAATAAGACACAAGGGCTTGCATTCTCACAACTCAAACAAAATTTTTCCTTAAGAGAGTGTCTCGGTTCCTCCAGAAAGCACATCTCAACTAACTGATTAAATAGACTTGTGTGCATATGTAGGTGTAGGTGCCTGTGGGATGGCAGCTGCAGGCAGCAGGTGCTGCTGGCAGCAGGTGTTCCAGGCAGAGGCAAAGGCACAGATGCGACTCCATACCCTGGAACCTGGCTCCTGCTGTCATGGCTTAAGGCCCTAAAGTCATACACAAGCCCCAATACCCATGCTTAGTCCTACCTCATGATTTTGGGCTCAGACTGAAATGCTTAACAACAAATATTCTGTCTTTTCTTAAAAACGATTCTGTGTGAATTTAGCCCAAAGAGAGGTGAAGTGGAAATGGTAATTAGGAAAGAATCAAGATTTAAAAATTGAAAAACAAATGAAAACACCCTCTGTGTGTCCAGCCAGTGCTGGTGAAAGGGACATAGTGTGTGGAGCGCAGTACACGTGGACGTCACCTCCAGACAGCCCAGAGCAAGGACCCCTGAGCCAGCACACGCAGCAGTGTCGCCTTGGGATAGTCTCCTGCACTGAGTCTCAGATTCCTCGCTTGTCCTTAATGAGGCTCAAGGAGCAATACGTAGGCTCTGCCTTGTTCTCCATATGTAGGAAAGAGCTAGGAGTTAGAAATTCAGGCCTACCTCCCATTTTGTGCTTCAAGGGGGCAGGAAATGACCCTCCTGCCTCGGCTTCTCTGAGAGAAAGAGAAGGCAGGGGTCCAGGCTGTGAAAGCCCATGTTCTCAGAGCACGGCTGAGCCCCCTCTCCGGCTGAGCAGTGCCAGAGTGCCCCTTGTTACCACACTCCCAGGGTTCACTCGCCGTGCACATCAAAGCCCAGTCAATGTGAAGAGGAGTTTGCAGCAAAGAAAGTAAAGTTTTATTATTTAAGGAGATGGCATCACGCCCAAAGTCACAGGTAAGCCATTGCTCAAAGACCTGGCTCTCCAATGGCTCTAAGAGGATTTGTCATATAGGGAAAAAATCATTAATCATGGTGACTAAGGGAGTTAGGGTCGTGGTCAGGGTCATGGTCTCTGCTGATTGGTGGGCACTAGGATGAGGGGTGGTTGACCATTGCATCTGGTCCTGATGGCAGCCGTGGCTCACTATCTGTTTTTCTAAGAATGTGGTAAGTGGGGTCATTTTGCTTTTCTGGGCCTGGAGCTGAAACATGACTGAGACCTAGACATTATCTCTAGTTTGACTGAAACTCTGTCTCTGTGGTCAAAAGCCCCAGGGCTTTGTTCCTAAGATTATTTGATGGTGATCAGAACCTCGTTGTCCTGAGGGCTTACTGATCAAGGAAGAGGACACACAAGGGAGAGGGAGGCGGGGTGCTCCTAGGCTAGACAAGACCACTTTAAATAAAAAGGAAAAAGAAGTAAATTTCTGTGCATTGAAACCAGACCACTGGTTCAAGACTGGTCCAGGCACCTACCACCTCGCAGATACACCATCCTCCTCTGCTTCTGGTGTCACTGTTCTCGCCACACAATTGCAGCTGCTCCTCTGCCTGCCTCTAAGAGAGGTCACATCCTGTAGTCCCAGGCTGGTCCACTCTACTAGTCGAAGGGAACAAGATTTCAATGGTCCCCAGGTGATTTTGGGTCTCTGTCTATGCTATGACTTAGGGAGCAATTTCTCTTGCTACAGGTGAGGGAACCACCCACCCAACACACACACATACCCTCACGAAGTTCATCTCTGGACAGTACCCTTCTTGTATGGTTTCCACAAGGAATATATTTTTTAATATTTGTACACAAAATATAGGTCGTGACACCTACATCACTGGGTTATTATAATGAACAGAAGGAACAACAAACACAAAGAGTGCATTGCACACTTCCTGGCCCATGAAAGGTTCTTGGTAAATATTAGTTCACCTTCCTTTTGATCCGGTTAGTTCATTTTTGTGGTGGAGTCAGAGCTGACATTTAAGTAATGCCTCCAGGTAAAATAGATGACCAAAATTTTTTCCTGAAAGTGAACTAAAACCAGATAAGCTCTTAACATATTAAGCTATTGAATACCATCACCTCATTAAAAATAAAAAAAAAAGGCTAAGAGAGAGAGTGCCGACTGCTTCTTCTCGAGGAAGCTGAGAGCAGGTTGTCTTCCTGGAGCGTTAAGCCAGCTGGAGGCATCTGTCCAGTCCAGCCCTCGTCTCACTCACGGCAGGCGGCACCCCCAGACTTGCAGCTCTGCTCTCTACAACTTCTACTAATCAGAAGGCAGCGCCTCAGGGCCACCTTGAATGTCATCTTTCAAGGCCTGGCAGACATGACCCTGAATGGCACTCTAGGTTTTGCAGCCAATTTGTCTCATCTGAGAGCAGGACTTCCATGCCCCCGGCCTTCTTTCCTGCCAGCAGGATTCAGGACCCTGGGGGGAGGCAGTTAAAACTGCAAGTGTCAGACAAGTGGAAGTGACCAACACAAAGCAGTGAGGACAAGATTTTTTTTTTAAACTCAGGTTTTTCTTGTGTTCCATTTTATTCTGAGTATTAGTCAAAACTGGGGAAGCAAAACCTCTGTTATCAACAACAACTGCTAACCAGAATACAGAGAAGTGACAAGCCATCGGTCACATCTTCAGAATGGAACTGAGCAGTGGTTATCACCCACATGTCCTAACACGTAGTCTCAGCTCCAACTCAGAGCAAGAGCTGGATCCAATAGCAACCACTGTGGCTCAGTGATGAGTCTTCAGGGTTTAAACAATCAGAATCTCCCACCAAGTGAGGCCTCTCACAATTCGTATTTTTCAAAAGCTCCCCAGCTGGTGATCCTCAGGATGACCCCCCTGGCATTTGGCAACCCCAGCTTTTGACCAGTAATCCCGAGGAGTTCATACTTAAAGCCTTGAATAACCTCCTTATGCCTGTTGTACGTGCCAGCCAGGCCAGCCGGTGTTGAGGATAACAGAATGTTGCGAAGAGACAGTGTTTTAAACGATTTACCAATTGGGAAACGATTAGAGTATTAGCTCAGTCATGTTGTGTTGGTCTCTCTTTGTCTCTGCCCACCCTTCTCCCACCCCTTACCCTCCCCACAGGATATACAGTCCCCAAGGGTAACCATGAGAGGATGAGAAAGAAGAGAGGCAAGTTTTAGTTTTTCAGAAAAGTAATTTATTTGGAAAGTATTAGAAATGCAAAAGAAGTGTGATGAGAGTTCAGGAGGTGGAGGTGCCTTGTAACCTCTGAGCAGTGGAGAACCTTGGGCAACTCTGACACCACCCAGGGAGGGTTGGGAAAGCGAACCTTACTCCTGCTGGGGATGGAGAGGGGGGAGTCCAGCACCCCACGTGGCCTCCACTGACACCCTTGGGGGAGGGCTTCATTATCACTGAGTGGGGATGAACAGTGCCGGCTTCCCACAAGGTCCTCTTCAGGAGGCAGGGCGCCTTGAACAAGGATGGAAGTTTAGGGCACCCACTTGGCCTTTGCTGACAGGGGTGGGGATGGGCCATGTTTTTTTCTGTGGTGTTTGGCTGGGGTCAAGTGTTTGGGAATCTATAAAGAGTAACATAGAGCCCTGGCTGGCGTAGCTCAGTGGATTGAGCTCGGGCTGCGAACCAGGCATCGCAGGTTCGATTCCCAGTCAGGGCACATGCCTAGGTTGCAGGCCATGTCCCCCAGCAACCGCACATTGATGTTTCTCTCTCTCTCTCTCCCTCTCCCTTCCCTCTCTGAAAATAAATAAATAAAATCTTATGAAGAGTAACATAGACTTGATGTCTTACAAAGAAAAGAAATTTACCTTTGAAGTTTTGGAAGCCGCAAAGTCCGAGATCAAGGCACGAGCAAATTAGAGTTTGATAGGGACCTGCTTCCTGCCTGCATGTTCAAAAATTTTCCTTCACCATAGAAGAAATGCTTGTGAAATATTAGGTTTTCTCATTGTTTATTTGTTTATTTTATTTTCTTCCATCACCATTTATGTCTCCTATGCCCTCTTCCACCTCCAGCCCCCTCACCCCCAATCACCACACAAAATACAAAGTTTTTAAAACGAGGTGAAACCTGTGAATTGACACAATGATACCAACTTTCTGAGATACGGCAGAACACGTTTTCTCTCGGCCGCTCGCACGATCCCCGAATTCTGCAGCCTCACCCAGAACTCATTTGTGCCTTACCTCCCACCACAGACACCAGCTCACCCCACACTCATGTTTGCACCATTCAATGGTTCTCAAACGTATCTTACAATCTCACAATTCTGTACCTTTGCTTTCATTATAAAATGTAAGAACGCAATGCTTTCAGAGACCACCAATGGGGAATAAGCCTTAAATGGTGCCAGAAGTACACTTGAAGTCTCAGGAAAATGTAAGAAGCCACTGAAGCCTCCCCCACCCCCTATCACCAGTCCTGAGGCTGCCCCTTCCCAGCTTCACCCACCCCGCAGTCTGCAGACTGCCTGCCCATCTGGGACTTCCTCCACCTCAGTCAAGCTGCCTGCGGTTTATGTTACCCAGTGCGGCATGGACACACAGGAGGGGGCGGAGGCAGGGCAAATGCACACTGTGGCTGCCCAAGGCCTTCCCCTGCCTTACCACTTGGGGCTAGAAAAAGTCAGGACAGGGCCGCTACCGGGGGTGCCCAGAGCACGATAAGCAGCAGAATTATCTTGCCTGCTGGTTAATGACTAACCGACTTGCCTCCTTTATTGCCCATACAGACTTGGCTATCTTCCAGGTGTGGATGGCTGTTTGCCTTTCCCATGGCAAAAAAGGAGTTTCCTTTCACTGCAAATGCAGCAAAAGAATGAAACATTCAGTGGACAAGAGACCAAGAAGCCAAAGGAAGCCTTTTCTATGAAACTATCTGCAGTATTCCCTGGACTCAGTGGTTGAGAAAGAATCTAATGATCAGAACCAATCAATCACTTGTTCACTCAACAAATATTTGTTCAGAAATGCCGAGTGTCTGGACCAGCACAAAGTGACAGGTGGCAGTGATGAGCAAGGAGGCTTTCTGAAACCTGAAGAGGCGTGGACTCCAGCTGGGGGCAACAAGGGGCCCCTAACAGCCAGGGCATGAATATGACATTTACTCTGGCTTTACACAGGTTTTTATTTCTCTTCATTACTCATTCACCGTGGACAGAAAGTATGATCTGGCTGTCATGGAACCTAGGATTTTGGTCCTGGTACTGACGTCTAAAGATACAATTCTTTCTGCATTAACTTTCCCCAGTTGCCTCATGGCAGCGTGCATTGCTGCTCCCGCCTAGAGACCAGAACTCTTTTGCAGAACAGATGTGGACAATAACAGAAGGTGCTGTGTGAATGTAGGATATTATCGTGTTGTCGGAATGTCTCAAATTCAGGCACACCGGCTATAAGTGACACCGATTGGGCTGGAAAATGAATGAATGAGAACTTACTGCCCAACTTACCCTTGACAGATTGAAGACCTACAATGTCATTCATGCCTCAGAGCCTCAGACACTGAGTCTGGCATGTCCTGTGTCTCTGGACGACACAATGGAATTCCTTCAGAGTTAATGAACCAATACCTCTGATCTGTGCATGAGGGAGACACAACCCAAATTTATTTCCTGCACTAAAGCCATAGATGACATAGGGAAGATTTGTTGCTAAATCCAAAGCATTTTCAGTCACTCACCAAGTGATGCTAATGCTGTTGGCTATGAATTAGGGGCCTGAGCCTGCTGTTGACAAAATCCTGCCAGACTTTGCAAACATGATTTGGGACCCCCAGAAGAACAGTCAGAGAACAAGGCCAGGCCCTGTCCCAGGTCAGCAGGAGGGCTGAGGTCAGCACCAACAGCCTGTTGCTTGGTTTCTGACAACACTCTTCAGACCTGGTGCCAAGTCCCTGTCTGTGAGAAAGCTGTCAAGAAGGGAAAGCACATCTCTGAGGACAAACACCCCGCTCTGAGACATCATGGCCCTCTCAGATATGTGGGCAGGGCAAAGCTGTATTTTTAAAGGGGGGTTCTGTCACTTCTTCATTAATTGGCATGCTTTAAAGAATCCAGCTCACTTTTGCACTCAGTTTTGGAAATATATATTGGGTACTTTGTTCTTACACATGAAAAGAAAATATTTCAGGTGGCTATCATTAGTTATTTAGATATTTCTCCAAAGCTTAGCCTGCCTTCCCCAACTAGTCAGGGCACAGGAGCTACATTTTATATTCAGAGTTCTTTTGGATGTCTGCCCTTCTCAGCTCCCCCGGCCTTTGCTCCTATTCCCGTGATGCGCACATTTTAGGCAGTAAATGCTGCTGATGACTAACTAAGTCTTCCACTCAAAATCTAGTCTGGGGATGTACATAAACAGCATTTTTTACAGCAAAAATGTGGTATACTTGTGCAGTGGAGTATTATTCACTAATTTAAAAAAAATGAAGTACTGATACATGCTACTGCATGAATGAGCCGGGAAAACATTATGCTAAGAAAAAGAAGCCAGTCGCAAAAGATCACGCACTTTTATATGAATGTCCAGCACAGGCCTATCCATCCAGAAAGAAAGAAGATTGGTGATTGCCTAGGGCCAGAGGAAATGGGAAGAAATGGAATGACATCTAAGGGGTGCAGGTTTCTCCTTGGGTGATGAAAATATTCTAGAACTGACTGGTGGTGGTCGCATGACTCTGTGTGTATAGTAAAATCCACTGAATTATATACTTTATACAAAAGAATCATATGGCATGTGAACTATAGATCAACAAAGGTATTGTTAATGAAGAAGAAAGAGGAGAAGGAGGAAGAGAAAACTTGGGCATTTTTACAAAGATGTGCAGAAGAAAATAATAACTGGACCAGATGCCCAAAGATAAGAATGCTAGGAAGGTGTGTTAGGTCCCTATTGTGACAGTAACAATTCACCACAAACCTAGTGGCTTGAAACAACACGAATTTATCCTCTTACTGTTCTGGAGGTCAGAAGTCTAAAATCCAAGTGTTGGTAGGGCTGCAGCTTTCCTGGAGGCTCTAGAAGAGCATCCTCTTCTTTTCCAGGTTCTAGTGGCCACCCACATACTTTGGCTCACGCCCCTACCTTCATCTTCTAACTCTGATCCTTCTGCTCTCCTTTAAAGGACGCATGGTTACATTGGGCCCACCTGGATAATGCAAGATAATTTCCCCGAACTCAAGATCCTTAATTACATCTGCAAAATTCATTTAGCCATGTAGAAAACCACGAAAGTAGTTTTGGAAGGGATCCTAGCTTTTTGGAGTCCCACCAGCAGCATGTGAAAATTCCCATTTGGACTGTGCTTCTAACATTTTAACCCTCTTACTTTGGTTCTAGTGGCAGATACACTTCCCCACACTTTTTGCCTATGCTTCCTTGTCAGTAGACCCTTAGTTTTTATGGGGGGGAGCAATGTGTCTAGCCCTAGGTAATGGACCCAGACGTTTCCAAGTCATTTATGACAATTCTGCTCCCTATCTTTGCAGCCTCCCTTCCAGCTGGAAAGGACCCACTTCTGGCCAATGAGCCATAAAGAAAAAAATTAACCTCATGTAGAGGCTTCTGGGAAAGCTTTGGTTTTTCTGCTGTAAAGAGGCAAATATATCCTTCGACCTCCCTCCCTTCTTTCTCTCTTGAATGGGGGCATGATGGCTGGGCCAGCAGCAACCATATTGAAAATGCCAAGAAAATCATAGAAACACCTGACCTCAGTGATCCCCAACAACCCCAATTAATTAAACAGCTGTTAGTGGGTGTTCTGTCACTGCCACTGAACACAGTCCTAGCTGATGCAGCCTCTGTCCTTCGCTGCCGTGAGAAAGGTTAACACCGTGAGTTAACGTACAGGACTTTCCTTCGTCTTTGCTTTTGTGGCCCAGATATTTGTCTTTCAGACATATTCTGCTAGAATTTATTTTGGGGAGGACCCCATAGTGAGAGATCATGAAAAGTTAATGCGTTCTTGGTCTGCTGAAAGCACATGTTAAATGAAATCTCATCTGTTTTTATCTCCCTGAGTTGTGTGATCCGTAGTTTAAGCAGGAAAAACAGCTGACTTGGAAGGCTTCTGGACATAGATTACAGATGAAAAATCAGACATGTAGAAGAGGTAGTGCAACTCATGAGGGACAAGTTGGTTGCAAATGACAGACAAGGACAAGTTGGCTGCAAATGACAGAAAATCTATTGAAATGTATGCCTGTTTTCAAAAGTGTTGGGATTAATTGACTCATACAAACAAATGTTGGAAAAAGCAAAGACAGCCTTAGAGAGAATGGATGTTGGCATAAGAAGCCACCAAGACTCTAGACTGAGCCCATTTCCCATTAACGTGTCTCTCTGTGGCCAATTGTGGGCTATCCTTTCCAGAGAGGAATAGGGCTTCCAGGAGCTCCTGGCTCATGTTCTAACAGCATTGTGGCTGAAGAGGAAGAGAGGATTCTTTCTCTCAGATCCACTTTTTGAAATCTAAGGGAAATACTCTGGTCCTTCCAAAGACTCTGAATCATAGGCTTAGCTCTCAAGTTGTTTTTTTGTTTGGATGTTTTTATTTGTCTTTTGTGTGACAGAGACCTTCTTTGAATTGCCTAATAATACTCCCTAGTTGTCATTTATTTTTGAGAGGGAGGGCCTAAAAATGTAATTGAAACCTCCATGTACCCAGATGGAGCTCGTCTGCTGTCAACTGCACTATGAGGTTGACCTGGCTGTGCCATTAGTGGTGGGACTTCATACAGTCGGGTCATGGGTGGCTCAGACTCCCCAGAGGAGATGCTCCTGGTCCCCTGCCTCCCACGATCCGACTGACAGTGTCTGAGGCTAGGGTGACTCACTCACCCTGGTTTGCTCAGGATTTTCTTGATTTTAAAACTGAGTCCCCATCCTGGGAAGACCTTCAGTCCAAAATTGAGACAGTTGGACACTCTATGCCACTATTCTGGGCACTAAGTAGGGAAAGACGGTTGGGTGATCCCAGCGTCTTGAATGTTTTCAGTATGGTACCCACTCTCAAATATGCCCACTGTCTCTCAGTCTAGAGATCCTCTGTTTTATCTCCTCCAGAGAATAAATTCCCACTCTTTTACCAGGGTTGGTAGAGTGGAACAGATCAGAAGCCCTGACCACTTCCTGAGCAGACTGTTGACCACCCTCCTGTTTAAGCCCCCATTTCCAGAGATGCCTGGTATGGCCGACTCCAGAGTCTTCGGAGGTTCTTGAGTGTGTATCTGGGTGGTTGCTGTCTTTCCCCTTCATTGCTTGGAATCTACCTTTTCTGTGTCTGTTTAATCTTGTATTACTCATATTTCTGCTTTTGAGACTTTACATTTTTATAGCTATCGTCATTTCTCACATTCTCCTAATTTCTCGGGGTGGGGGCAGGTCATAAAGGTAGTTGGGTATATACAAAATGCTGCACTTGCCCTAGAGTCTACAAGAATAGTCTTTTGAACATGTGTTATCCAAAGAGCTCACTGACTCAGGAACGTCAGTCTGAATGCTTCCTGCCACTGTCCACTGTGTCACTCTCTCGTTGCCACTTGAAAGCACAGTTTCTAGAGTCTTTCTGGTATTAGCTTACTGACTTTTAACATGCATTAACAAAATACAAAAATAATGATAAGGATGACAAAATCATGACACTTGCAAAAGTTAACAGCAATGAGAAATTTTCTAGAATACTTAATCCACTACAATTAGAAAATTAGAACGGCAATTTATCTTGAGTTGGTGTGACTACCTTTTTTTTTAAGATTTTATTTTTAGACAGAGGGGAAGGGTGGGAGAAAGAGAGGGAGAGAAGCATCAATGTGTGGTTGCCTCTTGCACTTCCCACACTGGGAACCTGGCCTGCAACCCAGGCATGTGCCCTGACTGGGAATTGAACCAGTGATCCTCTGCTTCACAGTCCAGGGCTCAATCCACTGAGCCACACCAGCCAAGGCTGTGTAACTACCTTTTACTTCTCTCTTTCTCTTTTCCTCTCTCTCTCCATGTATACAGTATAGCAAGATCCAGCAAAACCTTTCTTCAAAGGACCAGATAGTAAATATTTACAACTCTGTGGATCATATAGTCTCTGTCACAACTACTCAATTCTGTTGTTACAGTGCAACAACAGCCAAAGGATATGTAAATAATGGGTGTGGCTGTATTCCAATAAAGCTGTATTTACAAAACAGGCAGCAGTCTGGATTTCACCCAGAGGACAGTGTTTGCTCACCCCTGCTCTATACTATTAGGATTCTGATCCCAATTCTAACTTGTGTGTGCAGCAGTGTTCTCACACCAACATGCAATTCTCAGATACCAGCTGGGTGTCCTACCATTCGACTCAGTTCTGACACTATTTACCTGGAGATAGTATCAGATCCCACAGGGTGAGGGCTCATTCCCACAAGACTGCCCCCACCAACCCACCCTATTTTAGAAGCTAATGGCAAATTCGGGTTTATTTTATTTTTTTATTGTTGTTCAAATACAGTGGTTTCCATTTTCTCACCACCACTTCTCTCTGTCCCACCCTTAATCCTTCCCCCTTTGGCTTTGTCTTTAGGTCCTTTATACTTGTTCCTTGATGACCCTTCCGCTTCTTTCCCCCATTATCCCCCTCCCCCTTCCCCTCTGCTTACTGTCAGTTTGTTCTTTATTTCAATGTCTCTGGTTATATTTTGCTTGCTTGTTTGTTCTGTTGATTAGGTTCCACTTTTAGGTGAGATCATATGATATTTGTCTTTCACCCCTTGGCTTATTTCACTTAGTGTAATGCTCTCCAGTTGCATCCATGCTGTCTCGAAAGGTTGGAGCTCCTTTCTTTCTGTTGCAAAGTATTCCATTACATGTGTAAATGTACCATAGTTTATTTATCCACTCATTTACTGATGGGCACTTAGGTTGTTTCCAACACTTGGCTATTATAAATTGTGGTGTTATGAACATTGGGGTGCATAGGTTCTTTTGAATTGTTGTTTCAGAATTCTTAGGGTATAGCCCCAGCAGTGGAATTGCTGAATCAAAAGGCAGTTCCATTTTTAATGCAAACTCAGGCTTAGATTACAGATTCCAACCCTTCTTTCATTTAATTAATTTACTATAGTGGCTCACAAAACTCAGAGAAACACATTACTTACTAGATCACCAGTTTATTATAAAAGGATATAAGGGATACACAGGTGAAAGAGATGAATAGGGCAAGGTATGGGGAGAGGGCTCAGAGCTTCCACACTTTCTCACTCTCTTTGGTGTGCTGCTCTCCCCAAATCTCCACATGTTCGCCAACAAGGAGACTCAGTGAACCATGCTCTCTTGGGGCTTTGGATTAATGACATCATTAGCTATTTAAGATTGATTCAACCTCCAAGCCCCAGCCCCTCGCCCACATCTGGAGGTCTGGGGGATGGGGACGAAAGCTCCAACCCTCTAATCACATGGTTGGTTCTCTTGGCAACCACCCCCATCCTTAGGTAAGTTCCAAAAGTCACTTTATCAGCCTAACAAAATATACCTTCATAGTGCTCATCACTTAGGAAATTATAAGGGTTTAGGAGCTCTGTGCCAGGAACAGTGAATGAAGACCAAATGTATATTTTTATTATAAATTACAATATCACAGCTATATAGACAACATACTATGTGTGCACAAATTCTATACTATACATATGGATTATACACCAACATATCATTCTTTTAACAAAATGGGGTAGCACCAAACATAATATTCTGAAACTCACATTTTTACTTAATGACAGGGTGAGACAAAAGTAGGTTTACAGTTATTCACATGAGAAATAATATAACAATTAATAAATAATAACATAAGAATAAAGTCTGTATTGTGTGCCCTCGCAGCTGTGAACCTGCTCTCGCCCCAGCCACACTGAGCACATCTCCCCATGCCATGGCGCCACAGACAGCTCTCCCCCATGGTTTGAATTGGCTATGCCAGTAATGTGCGTCATAGTTTGGATATTCTATTTAAATGTAGCTTCAATAAAAATTTTTGCGCAAAAACCTGTGTCCCCTTGATCAGATATTGCTAAGGTACAAAGAGAAACCATATCCTAAGGGTGTGCATCTCTTTTAGACGAGACCAGGTGCATTCAGGGCAGTATGGCCGTAGACGGTATGCATAGCTTTCAAAAATCAACAGAGTAGGCAAAATTTCTCCCTAAAAAGCTGTGCCAGTTTGGACCCTATGAACAATTGTTTGCAGACAAAAGGGGTTAATTTGCCTGCACCCCTCAAAGCCAGTAAGACACAAATAGGGGTCTGTAGCAAAGAAAGTAAGGACGCAGCCCGCAGCCTGAGACAGGCACGCTAGTGCTCAAAGACCTGGCTCCCGTGGCTTCTAAGGCGGGGGTGTCAGACTCATGTTCACCGGGGCCACAGACTTCAGAGGGCCGAATGTAACTTTAGGACTGTAAAAATGTAACTGCTCCTTAACAGTTAAGCTAGAGTTGGCACTGCTGCCGGGTAAAAATGTTAGGGGGCTTAAGACTTAGAAAATTTTAGCTCAAAATAAATACCCACAAATCTAGCAAGTAATGTGTATGTTAAGCTTTTTGTTTCAGAAACTACAGATAAGGCCCATCTGGCATCTGGGAGAAAGCGGCTGACCTTCTGGAGCACTGGCTAGAGATACACAGCCTTGGAGACATCCGAACCTCCCTACCCAGAAGAAGCAGGGAACTACCCCTCCCCCTTGGAGACAGCTAATTGCCAAGTGCTGCAGCTGCAAGCTTCAAAGACTCTCACCGATTCCTCTTTGTTTGTTTGTTTGTTTTCCAACCCCCCTTATAAAAAGTCTGGCCAGGAAAAAGAAGGGAAGATGGTTTGTTAGGATATGAACCCACCATCTTCTCGGATCGCCGGCCATCTGAATAAAGTGCCTATAAAAGATTCAATCACTGTCATTGCTTATTGGATTTGGTAGTGACAGGCAGCCCAAATGCCAGTGTCTTTCCAGTTATAGAAACAAGGTGCTGGGCCAGATAAAACAAGGTGGAGGGCCGGATTAGGTCCACAGGGCTTGGGTGTGCCACCTGCGTTCTAGGGGACGGGTTATATAGGGGAGAATCATTCACCATGGTGGCTAAGGGAGTTAGGGTCCTGGTGTTCACTGGTGGATCAGTGCTGTGGGGTAGCTCATCATTGCTTCTGGCCCTGAAGTCAGCCATGGCACGGCCTCGAGGTCTGGTTTCACTGCTTTGCTGGAACTGGAGCTGCAACTCAACTCCAGGCCTAGATGTTACCTGGAGTTTGAGTTAACTCTGCATGGTCAAGAGGTCAAAGGTGTTCCTAAGATTATTTGACGATGATCAGAACCTCATTGTCCTGAGGGCTTAATGACAATGGAGTGGGCATGCAAGGGAGAAGGAGGCAGGTTCGAATCAAACAGGAAAAAATGAGAAAAGGTCATATAAAGAAATAAAGTTTCTACGCTGTTACACAGGAATGGCCAAGTCCAGGTGATTTAAATTTAAATCCTGGAGTTACAGAGTTATGGAAAAACAGTTATCATTGAATGTCTTTAAAACACTCCAATGGACCCTGCCTGAGTAGCTCAGTTGGTTGAGCATTGTCTGAATACTCTAAGGTTGAAGTTCGATCCCCGGTCAGGGCACATACAACCATCAACCAATGAATGCATAAGTAAGTATAACAACAAATTGATCTCTCCCTTTTCCTTCCTCTCTTTCTTAAAAAAAAAATCAATAAATAAGACTTTAAAACACCACAAATGGAATAGGTGCCAGAAGATCTGAAGGCTATGCAAGGAAAGATATGGTCTAAGCAGAAGCTCGGATGGGATGGCCTCGGTGGACATGACACCTTCAGGTCTACAAACAACAGACATTTATTTCTCACCATTCTGAAAGCTGGGAAGTCCAAGATCGAGGTGCTGGCCAATTCAGTTTCTGGTGAGGACACCCTTTCTGGCTTGTAAACAGCCTCCTCCTTACTGTGTCCTCACATGGCAGAAAGAGAGAAAGTAAGAGAGGAGTCACAGACATTCATTCCATAACAAGGCATGAGATGCTGAGACTGAATATCCAGAGGAGAACCGACCTTAGGTTGGGCTAGGGTGGACTGCTCATCAGGTTTAAGAGACAAGGAAACAGTCAAGCACTCACTACCACAGCGCACAGGCGTGTATCACGTGGTTAAGCACGAGGTCAACTGAAAAGAACAGGAGTAACTGTCATTGGGCTGATCTTGGAGCCAAAGGCAGGAGGACAAGGTGGACAGGCTGAGGTCAGAGGCAGCAGGTGGGTTCGGCGGTTTCCCCTGACAGCCACATCGAGAGAAGAGCGGTCTTCGCTAAAGCTCATAGTCCTAGGAGGAGAAGTTGGAAGGACTGTAGTCTGACTCCACTGGGGGGCACAGTCCCCCAGCCCCCCACCAGGACTTCCCAGATGGCCTCTCTGAGCTCATGACACTGCCAGCGGTCACCTGGGAACGACCTGAGGCCCTGGGACTATCTGCATTGATTTGTTTACAGATACAGGTTCTCTACAAGCCAGCACTTGACAAAAATACTCACCAATATCCAATTTTCAGGAAGGAAAGGAAGGTCATTAGCAGAATTTCTAGATATAGGAAAGTCATTTTCTTAACTATACTCACTGTGTCACCCCACTTCTAGAGTCTCACTTTCAGTTCTGAGAGTTATTTTAATTACTAGGTGTTCTGCAACAATTGCATACATAGACTCAAGAAACTGGAATGTTGGAAGGGAGTCAAAGAAGAAAGGACATTTCCATTTTCAAATATTTTAAAAGAGATCATGGTGGGAGCTTGTGGAACTGGCAAGAAAGTAGATTGTGACAGCTACCAAGTAGAACATTTCTGATGATTGTAGCCGGCCAACAGTAGTGTAGAAGCCATACATTTCATATAAATAGAAATGATCACAGACAAGAAGACCACCCCATTCCTGCTTAGTGTACCCAGAGACCTACTGAATGTTCATTCTGTTCTCTGTAACAACAATTCTCAAACCTAATATGTAATGAATCACCTGGAAATTATTAAAATGCAGACTAATTCAGGAGCTGAGGGCAAGATCTGGGATTCTGCATGTCTCACAAGCTCCCAAGTGATAACAAAGCTGCTGATCTGTGACTCACGCCTTGAATAGCAAGGCCCTGGGGCTGAGGCCCTCAGGTTTGGCTGCACGTTGGAATCACCTAAGGCAGGGAACACAAGAAAAAATACTAATCCCTGGGCCTCTCACTCTTAATTAGCATAGAACATGGCTGGGCATCAGGATTTTTCAAAGCTCTCCTCAGTTTAAGGACCACTGGTCTATGGCTTTTCCAAACCAACCTGGGCTCTGAGGTGTTTACCTGGTCTTGGCCAGGGCTTCTCACTCACGTACAGTTAACATTGGCTCGACATTTTGGAGGAAAACTTTGTAGTAGTTATTAGTTCTCATAATTTGGGGAGCATTAGACCATAGGATATCTCAATTCCTTCCAAATCTAAGATAAACTATTAACTTGATTCAAAATCCAATTCAAAACTTCCTTTGGCGGTACATTGATATGACCACAAGGTGGCGGTGGAGCAACAAAATATGATACCAGAAACCCCTCAAAAGTTTGAGAGGACTCTGATCAGTACTTAAGTGCGGTACACAGGTAGAGTCTGTATTATTTCCCAACTCTGATGGGGGACTGGTCAAAAGCTCCTTTGAGAATAACATCTATAGACAAATGTACACCCACAAACGTGAATACAATTTACCCAGCTCACAGACCCTGAAATTAAACTGTGATCAGCCAAGGCTGAGTTTCGAGCCCCTCCTCCACCCATAATTCACAGGGAGCTTCTGCTACTCCCACCCTTATCCTTCCCAGCAGTTGATCTTACCTCCTGCTTCACAGAGAAAACAGAAGAAATCAGGTCCCAAATCTACCAATTTATCTAATTCACTCCTAACTTTTTTCCATTTAAGTGGAACAGGATGACTTTTTTTTTCCCCAAGGCTAAATCCCCCACCAGTGTTCCTGATCCACTCACCCTGGCCTTCACCAAGCTCATGGTTCCTCCACTTTACATTTTCATATACAGCTGACCCTTGAACCCGTGGAGGTTAGGGGTGCCAACCTCTGTGCAGCCGAAAATTCATATATAACTACTTGTGGGCCCTTTACATTCATATATTCCTGCATAGCCCACATATATGGAGATTTTTTAATTTAAAAAATTGTAGCTACTCACCCAAATTTTTCCTTTTAACTTGAGCGCTTAGTGCATTTCCATGTAATGTAATGACTGACAAAGAAGGACCCACTTTTGCCATTTCCTATTTCTTTTATGTCATATGTGTGTGTGTGTGTGTGTGTGTATGTGTGTATAATTTTGTTCACCCATTACTGCCTTCTTTTGTGTTGGGAAGATATCTTCCTAGTGTGTCATTTTGATTCGGTTGTCACCGTTTTTTTGTGTGTGCTATAGTTTTTAGTTATTTTCTTAATGCTTGTCTTGTGGATTATAATTAACATCTTAATTCATAATTCTGTTAATTAATTTCTTTTTTCCCTGTAAGTGGGCCATATTTTATATATTTTTTGCATGTCTTGTATTTTACTGTAGAAAACTGGACATTTTATGTATTATAGTGTGGTAACTCTGAAAGTCAGATTCTCCTCTTTCCTCGAGATTTGTTGTTACTACTTGTTGTGGGTTGTACTTGTTTATTGACTTTTCTAAATGATATTTTAAAAGACTCTGTTTTCTGTCATGTGTGGCCACTGAAGTGTTTGAAGTCACTAAAGTCTTATTTGCTGCTTTTGTGGAGGGATGGGCTTTTAAGTCCCAATGCCACCATGTTTGCAGGTGTCCTCTCATAATCACATTTTAATTTCACCTGGCATCGTGTTTGAATACTTCATAAATATTTATGGTGTATTCTATATCTAATAGTTCTAATATTTTTTGCCTTCTAAATCTGTTGTTTGTTCTGCTAAATTGTTATGAGTGGCTTGTTTTCTTTTATATTTAGAAAATTTTTATAGTAAATTGATTTTCAGCTGAAACTAACTTGTGAAAATGCCAAGAGTTCAGAGTTTATGATGCCTTTCCCTTGATGAATATTCTGAGTAGGTTGTTTTTTTTTCCCCTAGACCACATAGTTAGTGTAAACTCAAAATCCAGAGCTGGCACGAACTAGCCATGGTTGCAGATTCTCAGAGGAGACTGTTATATTTTTAACATATCTTTTTCCATCTGGAGCTGTAGGCAGAGACATAATGGTTTTCTTGTAAGTTTTCTTCACTGACAATTTTTGTTCTAGTTAAACCTATTGCTGAGGGAATGATTGGTTGTACCAAGAGCCCCAGATGGGTGTGGGAACTTAAAGTTTATCTCCTTCATTTTACTCAAGATTCAAGAAAGGCCTAGTCTTCTATCCCCCACCTCCCTCGGTATTAATCCCCAAAGCTACATGTTCCCTTGTATGGGCGTTTGCCAGCAAGGTGGCCACAGCTTCCATGTTACTCATCACTGTGGTTTCATCTTGCTGTTGTTTTGACCCTTGAGGATTCCCTTATTCCTGTGGTCTCAGCAATGCAGTTAAAACAGAATTTTTGACATTTTTCATCGCATGGCACACATAAACTAATTACTGAAATTCTGTAGCACAGCAAAAAATATATTTTTGCCAATCTGAAAAAAATAGGTATAATTTTGATTCATTCCCACTGAATGGCTATTGTTGTGTTGACTATTGTCATTTTTTTATCTGACAATCTAAGGGAAAAGAGGTCAGTGCCCCTGACTAAATAGGCAGGTACTGCATGTTTTAAAAATTCTTGTCATATACTGTATGAAAATTGTCAATTTAAACTAATGTGCCTTGGAGTTCATCCAAATACATAGGTACTTTGCTTAAGGAATTTTTCAGAATATATTTCCCATATATCCAGTAGTAGAATTCCGTGATTCAATATTTTTGCTCTCAAAATCTTATAGAAATTTAACTGTTTACATTAATGGATCTCCATTTGTATCTCAACTCCACTTTGCTCCCCTGGAGTGATCTTGGGTAAATCATGTAACCTCTCTAAGCCTCAGTGTTCCTACTGGCAGAGTAGGTACAATAATACCTCTAAAATAGTATAAAGTTGTTGCAGTGATTAGCGTAATGGTGAAAAGCACTTCACACAGGGCCCAGCATATACATCTTAACTTAATGCTCAATCAGTTTTAACCATTTTTACTTTTACTGTTAAAGATGTGACCTTCCATAACCTAGGTCTTGTAAACCTTTTGTAGCCTAGTTCTTTAGCTATGAAATGGGAATTTCACTTTTGTTGGAAGTATATAAAAGAACAAGTGTAAAGTATATAGCACAGTATCTGGTACATAGGAAAGCATCCAATAAAAAATAACAATAACTGTTATTTATAGGATCTGTGAAAAAGTCAATAGGTTATACCCAAAGTTCTTGTCTGTCTGGACTGATTTAGTAAGCGTTCAGTTGGCAATGAAGAGGACAACTTGCCACATTAAGAAAATAAGCTTGGAGAGATTTGATGAGTAGTATTTAAGACAGCAATACTTTCATAAAAGTCTATGTGCCTATGTCTTCTATTCCCCCAATCTCCTTGGCTCTTGGCATACTCTCAACTGCATAAGGTAATATTAGGATGCAATTGCCTTCATTTACTAAGAGTACTTCTGGGACTGAGCCAAACAGCCTTTGTCTCTACTACATAAGCTTTGAAGGGAACAGATTAAAATATTCACTGCACATCTCAAATGAAATCTATTTTTTGGATGTGTCTAACACTGCATATTATTAGAATTTTATGCTTTAATGTTTGGGTTGGCTTTGCATTTTTTTTCATTTTCAGTTTATATAAATTAATTCTGCTTCAGAATGATTCTGCTTCATTGGCTTTGTATGTACCTTTCATCCCTGGGGAATTAGCATTTATTATGTCTACATTTGAGGTTTTTCTAAATTGCTTCTTCCAGTTCCTGACTAGGGATTAGAAGACCGATATTCTAGTTTTGTCTCTGTTACAACAGAATGCATGACCTGGAGTGAATCACTTCTCTCTCTCTCTCTCTCTCTCTCTCTCTCTCTCTCTCTCTCTCTCATCTTAGTTCTAGCATGAATCAAACAGGTGTGGGGTGGATTAAGTGATCTGTAATTTCCATTCCAGCTCTACTGTTAGTTATATGATTCTCTGTCTTGTAGGTGGTGCCGAAACAAGCACGTAAAATCCATACCTGAATATGTTAAGATTGAGAAAGTGCAGGTTGTATGTATGTTGGTAAAGCACTTCATACAGGGCTTGGCATCCAAGGCAAGAAATAATATCAAGGTTAAAAAGCGGGAGCGGTGGGGGAGGGGGCAAAAATCTCAAAAACATAAATGAGTTCCAGCTGTGATTTTGTCGTCTTGGAGAGGCGGTTAAAAACCAGGGCTTTGTCCTCAGGTGCAGCACTTCCTCGGAGCAGACAAAAGGGCTCATCCTCTGATCACTAACTGCGATAAGGCAACCTCAATAAGCGACCTGACCTGGGCGGGCTTCTGGGGACTCCGCCTCCAAACAGCAGTAGCAGCATTTAGGGACTTAAATGCCAGAACAAGATCCAGGGTCTGTCTGCTTTGGTAAATAGGGCTCGGGGCTCAGTGAAGTGGGCTCATGCTACCTCTGACTACTGGATTACCTTCCGAGTGGAAAAGACAATAGTTGACAAAACAGGGTGGAGTTTGAGGAAAAGAGCGCACGTACCTTGCGCCTCAGGACACTCCCGCAAGGTGGGGTGCAGAAGCAGGATAGTCACTCTCTTTGAGAATGGGACCCCAACTGTCTACACCACGAATCTCTCTCTAGAGATTCAGGATTCTTCTAACCAGAGAGAGTTAAGTTAAAGCGAACGTCAAGTCAGTCTTAATCTTCTGGAAGAGGACATGAAGAAAAGATTCTTGCAGGAGGAGGGTGGGACAAGGAACGTGGGTGGTAGATAGGCGAAGGAACACAATAGACTACGGCTTACCCTCTCTCCAGTCAACCAGCTGGGCAGTGCTCAGTTCCCTTTGCGGAGGAGGAGGTGGCGGGCGAGCGGAGTGCGGCCTCTCCACCAACCAGCGACGTAGGAATGTTTCAGAGACATTGATTGGCTAGACCTCCGGACCGCTCCTAAACCTGGAGCCCCGGTCTGCTGCAGTGTTGCCATAGCACGAAGTCGCGCACAGGCGCAGTGCGCATCGGTGGAGGCCTGCTGGCTGCTAGGCAACGGGAAACACTCCCAGCTACAGCCACTTTTCTACTCCCATCCCTGGCTTTGCTCTGTCTCTGTAGACCCTAGGCGTCTGTGGCGACTGCCTTAGGCTGACTTGGTAAGTCTTGAGGAATCAAACTGGGGCTGGGCTCTGACTTCTAGACCAAAGATAGAGTGGCTTTCGCTGCACTGAAAGAAACACTTAGACGGGCAGAGAGCGTCAATGGCAAGGCATCTCACTGATTCCCTACTACCTACCTATCACTTTAGAGGGGGTGGAAAATGAGGAACAGAGGTAGCAAAGACCTGTCCAAGATTTCACACTGAGTGGGCAGATCTGGACCTGTGCTTTTCAACATGTAGTTAGTCTGAGTTGAGGTGTGCACACCTTTGGCCAGAGTTCCTTGTACTTCTGGCAGTAAAGCAAGTCAGTAAAGGAAGGCAGTAAAGTTCTTAACCTTAACACAGGAGAGGTGGAATCACATTCTACAGAGGCTGCACTCAATCATGGGCCGCGGGGCAAAGGGCTTTGGGCAGTAACACGTGATTAGGTCCCATGAGCCATTACCGGATGCTACCATGATGTCTTCTTCCATGACCCGCATCTTGCCTTCACTGGAGCTGGCATCTCCATCTTGGATGGATTTAGTGCTACCCATCTGCTTCCTTTTTGCACCATATTTTGATTGGCCAGTGCAGATCTACACTAAAAGCTAGTCCAGCTGACCCCTGGTTGAAGACCTCAAGTGCTGTAATACCATTTTTGAAGAGAAGTATCTCTGTCCACGTGGTGGGTTGGGATTGTGAGTGGTAATGAGGATGCAATTCCACTAAAAATGCTCAGTTCTAGTGTTCTAGGACCTTGCTATTCAATGTATATGAATCAGAAACTTCATTTTAACAAGCTCCTTAAGTGACTCTCATGCACATAAAGGTTCCAGAAGCACTGTTTTAGAATTAGCCCTCAATTCTGTTTTTCCTTTCTTCGGCTTCTTCATGAGCACCTAGGCTGTGTTTCTCAGATTGTTTGTATTAGAATTACCAGCATTTTGAACATGCTTCCCAGAATATATTTTGCATATCACATGTGAGAAACATTGATCTCAATGCTAATTGCCTTTCTCTCCAACCTTTCCATTCTAGACCATAGTGGTCTCCAACTCAGTGGCATCAGCATCACCCCAGAACTTGTTAGAAATGCAAATACACTTTTTTTTTTTTTTGCCCAGCTACAGGACTTCTTGAAGGTCAGACATAGTTCCTAATTTTTATTCCTGTGGTTCAAGTCCTCAGTTTGGGAAGAATGGGGTAACTTTGATAGGTTTTCTTTGAGGTGGAGAAAATTCAGCTCTCATTAGCTCCTAAGTCCCCTCTACTAACCTCACTTCCCCGGTCCTGTTGTTCTACCTTTCCTTTGTCTTTTCCTGACCCTACACTTACAGGAGTGAGGATGGCTCATCACACCTCAGAAACTGACTTAGACCTAAAAAGTATTGAAGAGCAGGTGGAAAATCCTATGCTTACAAGACTGAACAGTATAAAAGGAAAGGGAAGACTAAGTATTGTAACACCCACAGAAAATGCAACCGATACACAATTCCTGGTGTTTAGGCAACCCACAAAAGCCCAGGAAAGGACCAGAAAACGACAGCAGCCTGTAAAACTAGAGCCTCTGGTAAGTTCAGAAAGCCAACATCTTAGCCACTTTTGGCTAGAGAGGAAGTTGCAAAATTGCTTGGGGGGCAGGGATGGAGTATTTGTAGACTCTTAACTAAAAGAAAGGAAAACCAAAAAGTTAAAACTTGTTTATGAAGTTGTAAACACAGTTACTTATTTAAAAAATACTCAGTTTTAAGCAGTTTGAGGTAGAAGGATATGTTGCTAGTGGATAAATCTCTAGGATTATATACAATACAATACTTAACTATGTAGGTTGGAAGGCTCTTTTGGATATTAGGATACAATCTAATACTGGGAACTTTAGTAAGATAGATTTTATATATATATATATATATATAGTGAGTTCAGTTCCAGATCACTGCTATACAATGAATATTGCAATAAAGTGAGTCACACACATTTTTTACTTTACCAGTACAAATAAAAGTTATGTTTACATGACACTGTTGTCTATTAAGTGTGCAATAGTATTATGTCTAAAAACAATGTACATACCTTAATTAAAAAATAATTTATTGCAAAAAATGCTATCATCTGAGCCTGTTGGAAAAATACCCTTGCTCACCGCAGGGTTGCCACAGACCTCTAATATGCAGAAAAGGTATCTGCAAAGCACAGTAAATCAAAGCACAGTAAAATGAGGTACGCCTGTAGTAGTAATATAGTTTTATTATGTTCAAATGCTTAATGTCCTAAGTAATTTTGTGCATGTCTGAAAATACTTAATTTTAAGAATGCCTTCATGCCTTTGGATAATTATAAATTCATGTAAAACTGGAAGTGCATAAAGTAAAAAGTGAAAATTCTCACTTCCACCCTCAGACATTAACTACTCTTGTTGGAGGTTGCCCTTCAGGCTGCTTTATAGTTTATTCAAATATACATGTATATATGTGAGTGTGTATATAAACATTTGTAGCTTTAAGGTTATACAGTATATGCCCATCTACAAAGTGCTCTTATCACTCAACTATATAGAAATTTTGCCAATGCTTGCATTCAGAGGTATCTTTTCTAATGCTGTGTTGTATTTTGTGGCATGGATGTGCCATAATATGGTACCCATCAACTCACCTCCTACTTGTGGGAGTTCAGGTTATTTCCTTTTAATTTTATTGTTATCATTTTGCTCTTTCAGATAATGCTGCAATGAATAGCCTTTCCTTTGTACATATAAAGATAGATTCCTAGAAGTGGCATTTTTATAAGTCATAAATAAAGTATGTATGTTTTTTAGTTTGAAAAATATTGCCCAATTGCACTCTAAGATTTAACCAGTTTACTGTCCCTACCTACAGTGTATGAAAGGGCCTGTTTACCCACATCTTTGCCAACCTTATACTACCAGTTTTTAAAATTTTGTTAGACTAATAGGTTAAAATTGCATCATATTTTTGTACTTTTCATCTTATTAATAAAGTATATTTTTATTTATTCATTGGCATATTTGTTACATATTTTTTGGATTTTGTTCATAAATAACCTTTGTCCACTTTAGATTGTTTGCCTTTTCCTATGAGTTTTTGAGGCTTAATAAAATATATTTTATGCCCTGGCTGGTGTGGCTTAGTGGACTGAGTGCTGGCCTGCAAACCTAAAGGTCACCAGTTTGATTCCCAGTCAGGGCACTTGCCTGGGTTGCGGGCCAGGTTCCCAGTTGGGAGCATTGGAGAGGCAACCATGTATCTCTCACACATTGATGTTTCTCTCCCTCTCTTTCTCCCTCCCTTCCCCCTCTCTAAAATAAGTAAATAAATAAAATCTTTAAAAATATATATAAATTAAAAAATATATCATGGATATTAACCCTTATTTCATTGTTTCTCAAACTTGAGTACTGATTCATTTTGAAGGAAAACATCAATGGGTCTTGAAGACCCATAGAGCTGATTTGTTATTTTTATTATAATGTTACTTTGTATAAAAATACTAACCTAAGAATTAATTCAAATTTTAATAAACAAATTAATACCTTAAAAAGAAAACTACCTAACCAATACTGCCACATCATCTACAGTTCCTCTTCTGAGAATTTAACTGAAAAATATAAAAATACTAATTTGTAAAGACATATGTACTCCTATGTTCATTGCAGCATAATTTAAAATACCCAAGACATGAAAACAACCTAAGTCAGTGAATGATTGGATAAAGGAGATGTGAGAATATATGTTGATATATCTAATGGTAAAATACTCAGCCATTAAAATTTTGAATTTTTTATCAGAAAAATTACTTACATTTATATCATTGGAGTTCCTTCTGGGATTTTTTCTTGTTCTTTCATTTGGAACATATTCATTTGTTTCCTCATTTTGTTTGACTTTCTGTGGTTTTTTTTATGAATGAAACAAAACAGCTACCTCTATCTTGAAGAAGTAGACTTGTGTAAGGGTAACCTATGTATAGACTGTATGTGCTAGGTAGCTTTGGCAGCCCTGTTGGAGCTTAGGTGGGCCCATGCAGTGGCAGGGGTATCCTGACAGAATGGTTAGCCAAAGCTGAGGCAGACATGACTGAATTGGCCAGGGCAAGCAGCCCTGGGGGCCTTCTGGTAGACCAGCTGGCCAGGTCTAGAACAGGCATGAGGAAAGTTGGCCTAGGCCTCATGGATTCAGGGGCACCGTGTCAGACCAGCTGGCTGAGTCTGGACTGGTCGCTGGATGAGGTGGGCCAGAGCATGGTGTGGCAGCCTTGCAGTCTGTACCAAGGGCTTGCTAAGTTCCCACCCATGCTGTGTGGGTTGAGGGGGAACATAAGCAATGGCACTTGCTGGTTCCTCCAGTTCCGGAGAGTTCCTGTAGTTTCCTACCCATTTGGCAGGCATCTTGGGGTTAGTAAAAAGTTTTTGTTTTTTCATGTATACTATAGATGCACTTTAAAACATTGTTTTATTGCTGTGCCCAGGGCAGGTGAGTCTGCACATGGGTTCTCAGTGATATCCATCTCTACTGCAGGTCACTTACGGGAGTAAGCTTCCCATGGTTACTGCATCTCTCTCCTCCCTTTGTCTATGTGACCCATCTCTCATCAGAGGCTGTTCAATCACCCTCAGTTGTTTTGTAGAAGGAGTTGCTATATATGTAGGTGTGTATTATTCAGTGTGTCTCTGGGAGGTGAGTTCAGGGTCTTCCATTATGGACCCCCGCCCCCTTCTTTTTTTTAAAGACTTCATTTATTCATTTCTAGAGAGGGGGGAAGGAAAAGAGAAAGAAAGGGAGAGAAACATTGATGTACAAGAGAATTGATCGAGCAGTTGCCTCTCACATACCCCCAACCAGGGACCTACCCTGCAATCTAGGCATGTGCTCTGACCGGGAATTGAACTGATGACCTTTCAGTTCTCAGGCCAGTGCCCAGTCTACTGAGCCATGGTAGCCATGGCCCCATTCTCCCTTCTCAACTTGTGATTCTGGTCTGTATTCTTTTTGCACATTGTTCTATAGCTGACGTCTTTCTTCCCACTCTCTCATAACTGTAGCCCACCTGGTCTTGTCTTTTCTTCAGTAAGTGACTCAGGAGGGATTTTTATCCAAAACTGAATATCAACTTAACAGCTATTTACTATACTTACTCTCAAGTTTTTTTCTTCCTCACTCCCATACATGAGATTAGCTATCATGCTGAAATCATAATGCTTAGAAACTTAAAGTCAGTATAGTGAATTTTTAAATTTAGTTTTTATGTTAAATGATGAATTTTTACTATCTTAATTTGAAATTAGATTGGCCTAAGATAATACCACAATGGTGGGGTTTTGTTTTGTTTGTTTTTCAATCACTTATGGCTAATGGAAGTGATTAATGACATTTGGATAGGATTGGAGGATTGTACTCTTCTTCTGACAGTAGCTGTTATAGTGAATGGTAGGGATTTGTAATGGGTAATTAGTGGGTCTATGACTTCAAGCTCCTGAGCCCTTTCTGTTAGAACTAGAATAATTTGTTGGTATTTAAAATACAGAATTAATGGAATCCAACTAGAAAAGTCTAGTCAAGTAATAGTCCATGGTGGGAGCAGCTACAATGACTGTGGTTTGGCTAGGAAATTAGTCCCCAGAGGAAATGAATTTCCAACAGAGCTATTCCTGTCCAAAGTTAGTGAAGAATAAGACAAGTTCACATTAATATCAAAAGGCTAACATGTCTGTTTATTCCCAAAGCCAGTGCTGAAAGTCTACCAAGATCATAAGAGGCCAGAATACATACATGAACAGAATCGAGTTCAGTTGATCACTTCTGGATTCATAAAACCACGAGGAAGCATTGAAGAAAGTTCTACCAAATTACCTGTTCAGCTTCTTCAGCATACAGATGCTTTGAAAAAACAGGTATAGTATTTAAAGTACTTAATTGGTCATTTTGATTTAATTTTAGTTGCTAAAGTGCTTTTAATGCATAAGAATAATGGCAAAATCCTTTCCTATCAGGTTATATAAAGGATCTGGGAAGTATAGTATTTCTTAGTTCTTCCTATTTAAGGAAAATTTGGGTGGTAGAGGAAAATCATAAAGGAAACTCAGCATCTGTACAGTGTCTTCTGATCTTCTCTTGCATGTTAAAAGAACGCATAATAATGTTTTAACTTTTGTGAAATCTTCATCATTACTCCCAGAAACGGTGATCTTAGAAGACCTGTATAAAAGGCAGTAAAATAAAAACTGAGCTAGATAGGTAACTTTTGTAACTGGTGAGAGTTGTCCAGTGGTGAAGTTGCCTTGCAAACAGTAAGTGAATAAGCTCTGGGAAGAAATCACCAGAGGGCTGCTTTATATAAATACCTGTGGATAATTAAGGAAAGAAGCAGAAACGGGTGGGAGAAAGTGTGGAGAATACATACAATAAAAATACCAATAGAGCAAGATTTCTCTGAGCTTTTCATCGAGAGGGTCCTTCCACATTGTTAAGCATTTCAGCGCTGATCGTCTTTCAGGCATTGGACTAGACTGCTGGAAATAGAGAGTTGGGGACAAGCTCTGTCCTCAAGGATTTCAGCGTCTGGAGGTGGGCAGATGGACAGGTGAACACTCAAAGTGTGATAAGAGCTCTCATTGGTTATTTAATGTATAAAATGATGGAGAACCAAATAAAAGGAATACTTACATCTAATGTCCAGGGATATGGTCAGTGGAGGAATAGCTACCCCAGGGAATAGCACTAAGCGTTGAGGAATAAGTGGAAAGTTAATGAGGCAGATAAGGTGGGAGAGTTGGGGAGTTGAGAAGCCAGATGGAAGGAGGCTCACTGGTTTGGGTGAGACTCTACTGGGAGAATGATACCACATGGTTGAATAAAATTGTACGACTTCAGTTGATTTGGTTTCTGTGAAGTAGAAAGAATGAACTATCTTAAATAGGGCCAGGAAAGATATGTTTGCCTATAAATTAATTCATTTAGTATAAAGTGGGCTTCAAGAGCTTGTACTGAAAGAACAGGAGAGAAATTGTATGGTAACTAGAATGAAGGGAGGAAGATGGAAAGAAATGTTAGGTGTGGCTAATACTTGATTGAGTCCGTAACTAAGTGAAGAATTAAGTATAGAGTTAGACGTTGAAGGGAAATGTGGAAGAAAGGGGATATTCCATAAAAGAATAAGGGAATTAAATTTAGAAGAGGGTCACTTGGTTGGGGGCAGGTATTGATTTCTGAGAATGAAAGTGAAACAACAAAACAACAAGGATTTCCTGAGAGATGGATGGATGGAAGGAAGGAAGGAAGGAAGGAAGGAAGGAAGGAAGGAAGGAAGGAAGGAAGGAAGGAAGGAAAAGAATGAAGGGAGGGAGGGAGGGAGGGAGGAAAAAGAAAAGTTGAAGGCTTTGCTTCTGGTTATTAAGGAAGATAGATTTATCGGACTAGACTGGGCATCCATCACAGAGGATTTTCTACACCTTATGAATAAATACTTTCTTTATTCTATCCACCCCCCAAAAAAGTCTGAATTTATGTGACTGCTTAAATGGAATCACATCTTCCCACTGAGTTATATACAGACGTACCTCATTCTAGTGCCCTTGGCTTTACTGTGCTTCACAGGTATTGCATTTTTAAAAAAGATTTAATTTATTTTTTAGAGAGAGGGGAAGGGAGGGAGAAATAGAGGGAGAGAAATATTAATGTGATAGAGAAACATTGATCAGTTGCCTCTTGCACTTGCCCCCACTGGGGAGCAGGCCTGCAACCCAGGCATGTGCCCTGACCAGGAATCAAACCTGCAACCATTCACTTTGGTAGGATGATGCCCAACCAAGTCAGCCACGCTGCTCAGGGCTCGGTGTAGCATTCTTTTACAAATGGAAGGCAAGACCCTTCACCAGCAAAAAGACTACATTCCGATTTACTACAATAAGTACTTTATTATGGTGGTCTGGAACTGACAGCGAAATATCTTTGAGGTATGCCTGTAATTAGAAATTGTGCTCAGACAAAAATGTGTAGGCCTGTTATTGAAGAAAATTTTCATTTAGTATACAGAAAAACTTTTTAAAGGACATGACAAAAATAAATGAATTTTTGTTCAAATATTAATACTATAGTCTCATAAAATATTAAAGTTGACTATTTCCTTTTTGAAACAGTGGAACAAGCAACATGTATTTTCTCTAGGTTTGAGTATCTGGTTGTTTATTCTTTTACATAATAAAACAGTACCATTGTTGCTACCCCTGACCAATAAGTGAAAAAACAACTTTTATCTTTTGACTTCAAAAATGTGTTTCCTTCAGCTCTGGGCTTTCCAGAATACTCCTCTTGAATTTATATTCAACATGGTATATTTAATTAAACACAGAGAATGATGACCCCTGGAAACACAAATTTCTGGGGAAGTTGCTCCACAGAGCTCATGATAATAAATCTCTTATAGAAATGGCAGCCTCTGTTAGCTATGTTAACAGGCAATAAAAAGATCGTATATGTATTTACATCAATTATTCAACAAAGCAGGTCTGCAATGGCGATTCTCTGTCTTAAAGCCAGTCACCTTCATACTGTCAGAGAGACAAGGTGGTGACTACTGAAATTGAGTGTCAAATTTCTTCAAACGTGTTCATCAACCTCCTCCACAGGAGGAGAGGATGTGGGTGAGGCTGCCCCAAAGTTTGCTGCAGGGGAACAAAGGAGTGTGAGTGGCACTGAGAGTGCAGACTGTGCAACTCAGGGGAAAGCGCAAAGCTCAAGGGTGTGAGCATGGTAGGCACTTAGCCTTGATGCTCCGAGTATAGTTCATGAGACAGCAGCATCTGCAACTCTTGGGAGCAGGTTAGCAATGCGGAATCTTAGGCTTCATCCCAGACTGACTGACAGAAACTGCATTTTAACATGACACCCCAGCTAATTCACATACACACTGAAATGTGAGAAGCAATGGTTTCCAGAACTGGTAATTATGAGGCTATTACATAATGATTCCCAATACTCAATGTAACTACCCGTTACATTCACAAAAAAAAACTATAGTTTATTATGAGATATGATTATAGCTGTGAAAGTTTTCAGTCATTTGAAAGCATCAGATGATCAGACAAGGTGAGGAAGTTGAGGGGAGAGGCAGCGGCGAGGGTAAATGCAGAGCCTCTGAGCAGGGAGAGTGGTGGGCTCCCATAAACGCCAGAGAGCTGGTAGTGTTTTGATGTAATGAACTTGAGTTACAGAAGAGGAAAAGGCAAGAGGAGCTGATGCTGGGCTGTTTTGTGGAAAGGGAATGGATATCTGCTTAGGGAGTACTGAGGAGTACTCTCACTATGTGACAACTGTTTGAAACTTTTCAGGTTCAAAATCCTTGCCTTTGAGCCCTGGAATCTCAGGCAGTATAATAATTGGTCCCTGAAGTTAATATTTTGTCACTTGTTTATGGCTTTTTTCTTGGCAAGTACTCATTTTTTTTTCTGTGTCTATGAGTTTATTTATTTATTTTGCTTAATCCCTTCCCCTTTTTGGCTTTGTTTATATCCACCAGCCCTCTGCTGAGGTATTCTCTCCCTCTCCTCCCAAACTGCCACGGACCACCAGCACTGGAAGAAGAGGTCTCCACAGGACGAGGTCCTCAACTTACCCGAAGTACATTTTCCAAGACCGGGAAGAAGTGGTTAAAGCCAACATTCGTGATCCCTTGCAAATAATTAAAATACTACGTGAAAATGAACATATTGGATTTCTTTATATGATTCCTGCAGTGCCCAGGTCTTCCATTGAATATGATACATATAATCTGAAGTAAGTTCTCTTTTATGAACAATTTGTTAACATTAGGAATTACACATAAGATCACAATGTTACTATAACTGATTTGGTATTAATGATAAATATGATAAAATATAATTTTGGTTATCATCTAATGATAAATGAATCTTAATCACAGCAATTTTATTTTTTTTCTTTATAGACATCTATTTATAAAGCACTGGTGTGTTTCTCTGTTTATATTATGTAATGCCATCTGTTTTAATCAGTATTATAAACATATTTCTGTTATTTTGGGATTACTGAGGAAAGAGGACAGTGGTGTATAAAAAGTAGATGATGCACTATTTGTCTTACATGTAATTTTAACTGACAGCAGTTGTTGAAATAGTGTTTCCTTGAAGGTGGTAATAGTTTAACTTTGCCACCAAATTCTTTGAACCATCTTCTGCATTCTCAGGTATACAGGAAGCTAAAGGGACCTACTAGGGATCCCCTTGTTCTCCATACACTAGTTATTGAGTCAGATAACACTGAGGACAGTCTCCTGCTGGGGACAAATGGGGAAGAGAAAAACATTTTAATTGAAATGCATTTTAAATCCAAAAGAGTTTAACAGGAGTGAGAAATAATTTGTAGAGAGATGCTTATGAAAATCCAATTACTCAGGAAAATGTATTGTGTACCTACCCTATAGCAGGAACTGTTCTACGTGCTAAGGTATATTAGTGAAACATCCAGATTAAAACCTCATGGAGCTTACATTTTAGCAGAGGGAGACGATAATTAATATGATACATGAGAACATTTATGGAATGCTAGGAGGTAATAAGTATTATAGAAAAAAACAATAGAGAACAGGGGATTGGGACGCCGGGGAAGAGGTTGTGAATTAACCAGATGGTCAGGATGGGCCTCATTGAGAAGCTGGCATTTGAACAAGCACTTGAAGGAGAAGATAGAATGGTGGTCATGGTGGTCCAGAGAGGAAAGTAGAGCATTCCAGACAGCAAGAAAGGGAATATAATATCCCAAGGTAGAGAGAGCGTACCTGGCATGTTCACAAAGTGGAGAGGAGGCTGGTGTGACTACAGTGGAGTGAATGAGAGCTAGGGAACAGATCACACAAGGCCTTCCAGTCATCGTAAGAACATTAGCTTTTGCTCTGAGGAAAAATGTAGAACCATGGAGAAACTTCAAGCACAGAAGTATTAAGATCTTAAAAAGGACCACTCTGACTCCTATGTAGAGAACATAGACTTTTAAGGAGCAAGAATTGAAATGGGAAGATAAATTACAAAGGCTGTAATTATTCAGGTGAGAGGTGGGCCAGGTGGTAGGGCTAGAAGTGATGGGAAGTAGGTCGAATTCTGGAAATACTTGGGAGGTCAAGCCACAGGATGTTTTTATGAACTATATTCAAGGTGAACAATCCAAGAGGTGTCCAGAATGACTTTAATGACCCATTTCCCTGAGCAAGAGAAAGGCTAGAGTTGCTGTTAAATGACACACAGAAGACTGGATGGGATAGATTCATCAGGGAAGAAGAGACTTTTGGGTTTGGACATACTCATTTTCAGATGCCAAAGATAGAGAAGAAATGAGGTGGTAGGTGAAAGGAATATTGGGGTCCAAGAGAGGGTTTCTTCCAAGATGAGAGAAATAGCTTTATTTTAATATGGGAAAATTAACATGTAATGGAATTGAAAGCCCTTTGATGAAAGAAATGCTGTTGCACACTTAATAGGCTCCAGTATAGTGTAAACATCAGTTCCATGCAGTGAGAAACTAAAAATTTGTATGACTCCCTTTATTGCAATATTCATTTTATTGGATTGGTCTGAAGCCAAACCAACAATATCTCTGAGGTATGCCTGTGTTGAAGGTGAGATTGAAAACTGTGCTTTTGTCTAATTGGAAAATTAATTGTATTTCTAGACTAATGAGCAGTTCCACTAGGGAAATTGAGTTGAAGATTTATATTTGGATTGACAGTAATGATGCATGATAGCTATATTGGGTTGGCCAAAAGGTCCATTTAGCTTTTCTATAAAATAAAAGACATATTTTTCATTTTCACCAATAACTTTATCAATTTGGATATTTTGAGTATGTTAGCTATCTTCCATGCAGTATAATGCTGATTGTTCTCTATTAATGTCTCCATTTGATCGCTATCAACTTCAACTGATCTACCTGACCACGGAGCATCGTCCAGTGAGAAATCTCCAGCACAAAACTTCACAAACCACTTTTGACATGTTTGATCAGTCACAGCACCTTCTCCATACACTTCACAAATCTTTTTTTCATTTCAGCTGTGTTTTTACCTTTCTTGAAATAATAAAATACAATATGCCAAAAATGTTACGTATTTTCCTCCATCTTCAGTATTAAAGTGGCTATACAAAGATTCACCAATATTGATGTTTTTTAAAAAATGCACACTGGAATGACAGCTGTCATAATACAATCTAACAAAATTGTTTCGAATGAAGTTAAAAACAACTAAGTGGTATTACAGCCATCTTATGGGGGAAAAAACAAATGAACTTTTTGGCCAGCCCAATATCCCAGGTCTCATTAAGAAGATAGTGTTGAAATTACAGTTTGTTATCATGTTTTGGGGTTGATGATAAATTTTCCTCTCTAGCCCGAACTCCAAATATTATAAACCTTACAAATAAAGACAATGACTTGGATGTTACATAGCAACAGCTAAATTGGATGTTAAAAGTGGTAAATACTGGGTCAATGAGATGAGGACATGTTATACAAAACTCCTTTCAAAAGTAGTGATAAAATATGTCTTTGCATCCTTTTTAAGTGTAGTAAAGTACATTAAGTGTGAAGTTTCACAATATTTATATCTACCACAGTTCTTTCAAATGAGAAAATAGTTCCATTTATCAAGTTTATTCAAAAGAATTGATTTAGTGGTATGTACTAGGCATATCAATCTTGTGAAGAATAAACTTCGAGGAGATAACTAAAAGTATTGGAAAGACAGCCTGGTAAATATATAACTATATGCTGAAGATTTTCTTGCCCACCAAGGGAGCATAATGTTGACTCCAGTCAGGCCTGGGGCAAGTAAGGAGAAGCTAAGGAAAGGATCAGGAACTAGAGGGATCACAAGCAGCATCGAGAACAGAGAACAAGACTGGTCAAGACAAAATACTTCTATTTTTTAGGACTTAGACCTTGAACAAGAGAGATTGTAATTGAGGGCCCGCCATGTGGTATGAGGGAAGGCTGTAGACTAGACAGTTGGGTTATATACCCACTCTGTGAGAAGACACCAAAGCAAATCATAACATTTTACATGTCATGAGGAGGATGATTTACTGGTGTTTATGATCTAGGCAAAGTATTATAAACCATTGAACCCTCACAATAATACTATAAGAGAGATACAATTATTATCTCTATTTTATAGGTGAGGCACAAAATGGTTAAGTAACTTGCCCTAGATTGTACAATAAGAAAAAAAAAACCAGTCTGCCTTTTAAAACTGCATTCTAATTTCTGTGCTCCACTCCCTGTCAGAATGAAAATAGTGGTGTTCATGAGACTCCCATGAGACAGAGAATTCACTATCAAAGAATGCCTTTACTACCTACCAAATGTGGAGAAGTCATGAAAGCATTTTCCATAATTTCCAAACCTAGTATTATTATCTGTCTTTCTGATTAATAAAATAAAATATGTCATAGTACAACAGAGGCACCTATGGAAAAGTTTTCTCAGAAAATATGTTATAGGATTAATACAGTGATGAGAAGGATTTTAAATGAGGCAGTATAATTAGAATTATCTTAAACTTGGAGTTGCAAACCACAGTAATATTCTTGTTCTTTTGCCTAAATATCTTATTTGTATGGAAATGTTATCAAATTAATCAGCAGTGCAAAGCAAACTATATCAACACTTTAGCAAAATATATCTACCAAACCCAGAAGAGGGTTTGTACTTTTTAAGGCATGTGCAAGAACAAAATATGAAACAAAATTATGTTTTTATATTAGTATTTAATCAAAAAGTTTGGAGTACAAAAACATGCAATTAATATCTAATGTCAAAATGATGTACTATTACAAAGTTCCAATTTTACCAGCCTATGTGGATTTTCAAATTCTATTTGGAAATAGAAAGACAAAGGAAACCAATCAATAACACTGGCAGATCACCATGTGAGATGACAAAGATTACCACAATCCAAGACATTATAAAGGATTAGTACACAACTGCAGTCATCACATGTCCGTGAATGTAGATGTGAACGTCTGCTAGATAGCAACACTGTTTAGAATCCCTGAAGTGAAATGTTGGGAGAATTTTGTTCTGAGAAGGAACAGAAAAATACTACAGGGGAAGAGATATTCAAGGCGAGTGAGTTATTATGGAAACACTCCTTAAAAGTGTATATTCTATCTAGAGTTTATTTGGACAATCCTGAGATTCAAACAATACGTTGTTTTATTCACAAAGAAACTCCAATATGTAAATATTTCTCTGCAGTTATGAATTTTGCAGTAAGCAATATTGTCAAAATTGATTCTAATAAAATCCAAACCAGCACATAACTTCCTGTGTTTAGCTTTCTACAAGGAAATACGAGAGGAACACCATGTTTCTGTTGTTCCAGACTTATTTGAGTGCATTGGTGACTGCAGAATTTTGTCAAGAACTGGAAAATATCTTTGCAAATGATTCAACTTTGCAGATTTAGTCCTTGACTTCACAACTGGGTTACTTAACTGACATTTGAGCACCTTAATGAACTTAAGAAAAATTACAAGAGCTTCCTGAAATTATACTCAACTATACTCAATGCAGCTAAACCCAGGAGGAAGAGCACAACTGTGAATGTGTGAACCTTCTCTCTGCTCACCCATGCCCCCACCCACCATAGCATAGTCTGCTAGACAGCTGGGTCAACTCAGACAGAGAAGTGGTGCCATGGCTTCTGGCTACAGAAGGGCATCACCAGGAACATAAGGCCAGAAGAACCATAACCTTCCAACCCATGGGAGTGGTGAGCCAAGGCTGAAACGACCAAGTAGTAAAGGGGGTCCACCTTCACGGGTTACACAAAGCATTCTCCACAGACAAGGCAACACCACCCCACAGAGATCCTGGAAGCCCCAGCAAGGCAGGTACTTGCACTTCAGTGTCACCTACTAGAAAACAAGAGAGAATTCTACTTATCTTTCTAAACAGTGAAATAGCGAATACTTTAAAAAAGTAGGTTTTACTACCACAAATGTCAAAGCAGAGAAATAACCCACCAAGCACAATGAATAACCAAGGTAGTAAAGTAATTCAGAAAGCAAATGAAATAATCTCCAGAAAATAAACTTAAAGACATTGAAGAGTGTGATTTAAATGACAGAGAATTTACAATTGCAGTTCTGAAAAAACTCAGTGCAATAGCAAAAATACTCAGAAAAGTACAACTGAAAGACCTATGAACCCTAATGTTCATAGCAGCATTTACAATAGCCAAGTGCTGCAAACAGCCAAAGTAACCATCAGTAAATGAGTGGATCAAAAAACTGTGCTTCATTTACACAATGGAATACTACGCAGCAGAAAGAAAGAAGGACCTCCTACCCTTCGCAATAGCATGGATGGATCTAGAGAGCATTATGCTAAGTGAAATAAGCCAGATGGTGAAAGACAAATACCACATGATCTCACTTTTAAGTGATATAACTTTTAAGAGAGAGCTATTGTTTCATTTTACATTTAACAATTTTATTGATAAATGTAGTGGTTTTTAGTTGATTGTATTGGGGTTTCTAGGTTTTTGGTAGGATTGCAGACTGGTTCAACCACTGTGGAAAATAGTATGGAATTTCCTCAAAAGACTAAAAATGGAACTGCCTTTTGACCTGGCAATTCCACTACTGGGATTATACCCTAAGAATCCTGAAACACCAGTTCAGAAGAACCTATGCACCCCAATGTTCATAGCAGCATTATTTACAATAGCCAAGTGTTGGAAACAGCCTAAGTGGCCATCAGTAGATGAGTGGATAAAAAAGCTGTGGTGCCTTTACACAATGGAATACTACAAGGCCATAAAATAGAGATCTTACCTTTTGTAACAGCATGGATGGACCTGGAGATTATTATGCTAAGTGAAATAAACCAGTCAGGGAAAGATAAATACCATATGATCTCATTTATATGTGGAATCTAATGAACAAAATAAACTGATGAACAAAATAGAAACAGAAGCATGGATACATGGAACAGACTGACAGCTGCCAGGGAGGGGAGGACTGAATAAGAGAAAGTGAAGGGATTAGCCAAAGAACATATGTGCATAACTGATAGACACAGACAACAGTGTGAAGGTCAGAGGGAAGGAGGGAGGAGGGGGCTGGGTAGGGGCAGGCAAAAAGATGGGAAATAGGGATATCTGTAATAGTGTCAACAAAAAATAAAGAAAAAAAGAATAAGAAAAACCATCAACAAAATAAAAAGATAACCAACAGAACCTGAGAAGATTTGCAAACAATACCTTTGATAAGGGGCTAATATTCAAGTTATAAAGAACTCATACAGCTCAATAACAAAAAACAATTCATTAAAAAATTTATTATTGTTCAATTGCAGTTGCCCCAATTTTCCCCCATTGTTCTCCTCTGCCGCACCCATCCCCTGCTCTCACAGTCAATCCCCACCCTATTGTTCATGTCCATGGGTCATTTATACTTGTTCTTTAACTAGGCCCTTCCCCTTCTTAATAAATAGGAAGAGGACCTGAACTGGCATTTGTCCCAAGAAGATATACAGATAGCCAACAAATATATAAAAGGATGCTCAACTTCAGTTGCTATAAGGGAAATACAAACCAAAACTACAATGAAATTCCACCTGTTAACATGGCTATTATCAGCAAGAGAAGAAATAAATGTTGGAGAGGTTGTGGAGAGAAAAGAACCCTCATGCACTGCTGGTGGGATTGTAAAGTGGTACAGCCACTATGGAAAACAGTATGGAGGTTCCTAAAAAAATTAAGAATAGACTTACCATGTAACCCAGGAATCCCTCTTCTGAGTATCTAACCCCTAAAATTTGAAAAACATTTATTCATAAAGATATATGTATCCCTATACTTATTACAGCATTATTTATGGTGGTCAAGATTGCAAAGAATTTAAGTGTACTCCAATGTGGATGATTGATTAAAGAAACTTTGATACATATATACGAAGGAATATTACTATAAGAAAAGATGAAGCATTGCACCTGTGACAACACAGATGGATCTTGAGAGTGTGATGCTAAGTGAATTAACTCAGACAGGAAAAGACAAGAACCATATGATTTCACTCATAGTGGGATATAAAACAGAAAACAACAAATAAAGCAAACAAAAATTCATAAACATAGACAACAGTATGATGGTTAGCAGAGAGGAAGGGGGCTGGGGGTTGAAGGAGATAAATGGGTCAAATATGTGGTGATGGAAGGGGATTAGGCTTTGGGGGGTGAATACAGTGCAGTATACCCATGATGTATTATAGAATTAAACACTTGACACTTACATAATCTTATTAACCAATGTCACCCCAATAAATTTAATTAAAAGAGCATTCTCTATACTTTAGGAAATTGAGGTACAGCAATACGAAGAACTTTGCTATTTGATATTGTTTTGTGATTCTCAGATATGAAATTCAGAATCATATGGGATATTCCCATCTTTAATTCTGTGATGTAATCTTCTGTGCAATGTCAATTTTAAAGATATGAGAATTTAATGGATAAGCTAGGATGTATGGCAGAGTACCGCCACCCCCAAAAAACCCAAAAGCATCTTTATGGTCCTTAGAAAGCCAAAAGGAGGACACAGCATCTCCTCTACCTCACTGTTTCCTGGCGTATATACTTCCAGGAACATTAGATCTAAGTGATTTTAGTAGTTAGTTGGTAGAAAAAAATTTCTGTGATCATGTAAATTTGAAAAACATGAAATTAAACCACTGGTTCTCGACCTGGAAGAGTCTTTCCCTCAGGAAACATGTGAAGATGTCTGGAGACATTTTTTGTTATAACTGGAGAGGATGATGCTGCTCTTATCAAAAGGGAAGATACACAGGACAGCCCATACACCAGAGAATTACCTGGTCCAAAATGTCAGTAGTGCTGAGATTAAGACACCATGAGTTAAATAATGCTAATTACACATTTCTGTCCTGTATAACCAAGGAAATCTTCATTGTGAGATATCTGCTCTAATTAGGATTCTGTGAAAAATAATTATATGACTTGGGGTGGTGTAACCATATAAACATCCATACTAGGCTTAGACCATATTACTTTTTAAATAATCAAGTTGTTTCTCAGTTCTTAGGCCTGTTATGTCTGGGGCTATGAGAATTTAAAAGGTATGACTTAATTCTGATATAAAAATTGGAAGAACTTAGAGCCATGGTTCTCTGCCTTAGCTGCCAATTAGAATTACCTAGGCCCTACTCCAAGAGATTCAGGTGGCTTGTGGTGAAGCCTAACCAGCAGTATTTCTTTAAAACCCACCCAGTGATTCCAGTATTCAGTCAGCTTTGCACCCCGTGCACTTAGAGCAGCAGTAGGTCTGGAGTACCACCCAGGAGTCTCCGGTTCCCACGTGCTGCTGTTTCAAGGCCCGTACGTAGAGAACCGTGGGCCCTAGAGCACTCTCTTATCGAAGAAACTTGAAAGTTTCTTCTTAGCTATGCCTTTGTCTAATTTTCTAGGTAAAAAGTAGTTTCTTATTAGATATTTTACCATTTCTGGTTAATCACTCAAGAAGCAAAGCAAGCCATTTGTCTTCTCTGATTTAGGTTAGATCTAAACTCAAACTGAATCATGATATTTACCATCATCAAACAGATTGAGTTTATAAATGTGAATTTGGAAAATGGCTAATTTCTTTGCAGGCACTTTCTTACTTACCTTTATCCAATAAATATGTTGAAATCATAACAAAATTATACAATGATGAAAACAAGAGAACTTAGATTTGCATAGAGCTACATGAGCTTATCTGATTTATCCTACTGCCTTAAAGCAGGTAAGGAATTACTCTCTCACTGT